>PVKS010003909.1:0-98718 GCA_004027875.1 Aplodontia rufa
TCTTAATAAAAATATAAAAGTAATCAGAATAAATTAGGAAATGGAATGCAAATATTAGATGAATTGCTAGAGTAAAACAGGATGCTGTGAAGGAATTTCAAGCTTACTGTTGTTGCTTTGGGTCTTACTGGGCTCCACCCAGCTTTCTGCTTCACTCTAGTTTCTGCTGTTACAGGTAACCTCATGGGAAAATCTGAAACACCGAGGTGGAAAAATACTGTCTCAGTGATTGGAAAACCCAGTTCAAGTCCTGGATTTCTCATTCACCAGTTGGAGAACTGTGGGTATGATCTGTTCCTTTAGAGCCTGTTTCCTCATCAGTAAGATGGGGATATCATAACCACGAATGCATCTTAAGCAAATTGGGGGAAGTAGTCTCACATGTTAGAGTCGCCAGCAGAGCCTTTTGGTTCCATGTGATGTCTGACATCTGGTCAGCCACTGCTCAGGCCACACCACAAAGAGGGACAACACCTAACACAAGCAGGTCCCTTTCATTCCCATGAAGGGAGGCCTGTTGTGGCTGGATAGAGGACTATAGGCTTCTGGATGGCCCTGGATCTCTACACCAGCAGATTCCTGATTGCTGGAGCTATCTTAGCCATAAACACATGTAAGTGGGGATAGTTCCTGGATTCTCATTAATTCTTTGCATCTTATTCAAATGGAGTACATGTCTAGGAGGTGAGAACCTTAGGAACATCTTTGCTAAGTGAAGGTACTCTTTGGCCCCTTGGAGATAAATCTAGCTTCTGTTGTTGAGATTTGACATTAATACTCCTGTTCTCTGCTCATGAAATATTGTGGCTACCCTGTAACCAGGGTGGGGTGGGGAGATTCCCAGGGAGGTGATATCTGCTTGGAAGATTTCCTGGGCAAGGGATCAAGTCCAAATCCCTGGGAAGCTTTACCCCAGGGGAAGAACATTTGGGGCTGTAGACTGGAGACAGAGGAAGGTAACAGGACCAGTAGGGGTTGGGCCCTGGGGACCTTCTCAGACATACCTGGGAAGAGGCCCATCAAAGGAGAAGAGCAAGTTAGTCATAGGATTCCATTGCCTGCCTTTGCTTGGAGATGTTTCCTTTTGAACCTCCAAAGTGACAGCCCTTCCTTGATCACATCTGGTGTCCCTGGAGTTCTAGACAGTTCTAAAGTCCATGCCAAGGAAGCAGCTTCTCTGAGCTCCTTTCATGTCCTGTCCTAGTGAGCTTGGAGGCCCAGGTTGCTGACCCTGCTCCCTGATAAAGCAGAGACCCTGGGTTTCTCATAGGAACTGAGTCTCATAATCCACTGCATATTTTGTTCCAGCAACAAAATAATGAGCAGACAGACAAATAAATATGATATTAAAAAGCACACGCTTAAGGGAATGTTTTCACAGTGTCTGATGAAAGGAAAGGAGGCAGCCCCACTGTCCAGAGGGAACCTTCTCCAACACCAAGCTGAGCACATCACTGCAGAGCTCTGCAGGGTTTGTGTTCCCTGCAAGGCAACGTCTGTAACCTCAGTGGGGCATCTGTCTCCCTGACCCTGGCCCATTGCCTGCCACTCTCCCTGGTCTGCTGTGCTGCAGCTGGGCTGACCTCCCACCGTCTGTCCCTCCAGATGCATTTTTACACTTCTTTGCCATTACACATACTGGTCCCTTGGCTTGAATTTCCTTTTCTTTTTTTTTTTCCCTACCCATTGAGACCCAGCTGAAATAGATGTTGCCTCTTCAAGGAAGCCACAGGTACAACCTCACGCCCAGGCTCAGGTAACACTCATTCACTTCATTACTATGATGATGCAGTTTAATTTTCCCAGTATATAGTGAGTCCTTATGGACAAAAACTGTGCCTTGCCAAATTCTTTGTCCCCCATCTCCTATCTCCTGTCCTCCAGACTGCAGGATGGAGCTCCCTGGATCCCAGACCAGATACTGTGCCTAAGCACTGGCTACAGACCAAGGTACAGTGTTCCTGGATGGCTCCCTGGTAGTTTGAGAGAGAAGGAGCATTGTTTTCATGAAGAAAAAATAATTGATAAGACTAATTTTCCTGGGGAGTCAGGAATGCGTTACTAAAATATGTCTCAAATTCTGGGTTTCCCAGAAGAACTGGCATCAGAAACGATTAAGTTTCCATGCGTGGAGTTCTCTGCTCAGAAGATTCTAGTCTTCTTTTTTCTCCATAAAATAATTGCTTGGCTGAGAAAGTATGAGGAAAACAGTACAAGGAAGGTTCAGCCCCATCACCTGCCTTTTTGGAACTCAGGATTTCATCCCTAAGGAGGTGTCTTGGTTTCCTCAAGTACAAAATGGAGATAATAATAACAGTTCCTTGCTGGGTGGTGCTAAGGACGAGGGATGGTGCCAAGCAGGACACCTGGCACACAGTAGATAACTTAGCAAATGTTAGCTTTCTTTCCTTGACTCATCTATACATTGGGCAAGACAAAGAGACCCAGGCCTAATCTCCTTGGCCTATTTTAAACCAAAGCATGACAGGGTCCACAATGACCTTTTTCAAGATGGTGGATGGAGTTTAAATTTGGAGATCCAAATTTTGCACAAAGTGGGTACTCTATCTGCCCCAGCCCCCAAGGAACATATTCTAACTAGCCCATATTTCCTTCCTTGGTGGCTGTGCTATCCAAAGATGGGATCTTTCAAGGATGTGGTCAGGTAATAAAATAGGCTCAAGAGATTTTTCTTGTAGCTACACATTCAAACTCCCATCCTACCTTTCCCCCCCCCCAACATATAAGACTAAGATTTTGCACTCTTAAGAAAGTTTCTTTTCACATGTACTTCAGAAAATAAACAAATCACATCTTGTTTCCCTCTCTTAAAGAAAGCTACCACCCAAGAGACACAGGGGTTACATTAGGTCACACAGAGCCCTGCCTTAAGCAGATGGTTCCTTTTACAAAGATGAGGAGGAAAAGTGACATTCCCTGCAGTTCCACTCCTTCCCAGAGACCACAAAAAAGCATGGAAAACCTTTATCAATGTGTGCTGTAGGCACAGCTGGCCGGCCAGTGAATGATAGAAGGTCGAGTCCTGGGTTGGGGAAGGGGTACAGAGGACAGTGGGCCACGCCCCATGCAGGTTAGGTATGAGGATGGAAGGTGGCCTCCACTGTGGTCTAGGGGACACTCCAAGGTCACACTGATCCAGACTGGCAGGTATGTCTGGTACCAGAGGCCGCTGAAGGAAATTGTAAGGGACATAAGAACAATGGCTTCCAAGATCCCAATCTTTTGCATAACAGCACAGAGGAGTAGAACCCACATCCCTGACATCACTAAGGGAAGAGGGCAAAGGAGGTGCTGGCCAGCCTCCCACTCTCCAGCACCTGCGCAGTTGGCTTGCCACGAGATTCACAAACTTGGAAAGAATGAAGGCAAGAGGTCTGGGAACCGGATGTTCAGGGCCTTGCTTGTGGTGCCCTTCTGCTTGAGCACAGGTCTGTGGCTGGTCACGTGTGGAAGGGAAGCCTGGGCCTGTGATTGTGCCCTCTCCCACAGCTACCGAAGAGCCCTCAGAAGGTGCAGAGCTCACTGCAGAACGTGGGACCACCAGTCTTCTCCTTGGAGTTGGGCACTGTTCCCTGAGCCCAGTCACTGCCATTCACAGAAAAGGGGGTTCAGCTCCAGCAATCTCTGGACTCCAGCAGGTTCCCCATCCAGTTGGGCTAAAAGGAGCTTAAATATTCCAGTGCCACCTCATATACAAATTTATACTGTTCCTGAGAAGAGGAGAAAAGGACAGCCAGAGGAAAGAAACAAGAGAGAGATGGAAAGGAAAGGGGCAGTGCGTTAGATTTGAGATGGCTGTTGGAGCAAACTTTATCTACATCCATACGAAATGTCTGGACATCCTTCAGTTTTCTCCTGGATGCCTAATTCTTAAGTGCCCAGTTGGAATCGTTCCCTTTCTTCTGACCATTTTGCCTACCAGTTCCTCTCAAATTGTAACCTGGGTACAAAACCCCCAGGAATATCTGTTAAAATGGAGAAGCTGACTCAGTAGATCTGGAGTAAGGCTCAAGAGCAGGCATCTCCTGCACACTCCCAGGTGATTCTGATGTTGATTGGGGTCTCAGTTTGGCTAAGACCACGCTCTGAGCAGGTTGGAAGACACTTTATCAAAGTTCCTTGTGTACGGCCATCTCCTGCCTTCTACCAGGTCTTCTCATCTGCGGCTCTGCCTCCTCACTCTCTTTACTATCCTTTCCCCGCTCTGTCCCAGTTCAATGCTTCATACCGTAAAAGTTAGCATAAATATATTAGAATAGGAGGCTGGAGCGGTGGCTCAGCGATTTCGGAGCTTGCCTCGCATGTGCGGGTATGCTGGTTTGTACCCCAGAACCACGTACACAACGAAGTGTCTGAGCAAATAAATAAAACTGATTCTCTAAACTAAATAAAATTGATTCTCTCCCTCTCACTGTCCCTCTATCTTTTAAAAAAATTAGAATAGGTTTGGACTGAATTGAAAACATAATTCACACTCTATGAATTTAGAATCCTTTTGTTTAAGCCTGAATTAGTGACACTTTCTTAAGGTAAAACAAAGTAATTGTGCCAGGATGAATATTTGCATTGCCCTGCAGGAAAGAGAAGCTGACAGGATTGGGAGGGGGAAAACCAGGGCAGGCATGTACAGAGGGTCTAGACTGTGGGTCCTCAGTGCCCCACCCAGATGTTGAATGCTTCTCCCATTTTTAAGTCACTGTCCTCGAGCTCAGGGACTACACTCCGCCACCGGCTGTTGAGCAGGCCTTGGCACACTCACCAGGGTCTCCACCATGTTGGATTTGTTATTCCGCAGTGTTTTCACGATGTGGAACACGTCAATGATGTTCTGTTGCTGGATCATCTCACACACGCTGCAGATGGCGCAGAAGGTGCCGCTGCGACCTCCCCCGTTTCTAAACACAGAGGGAAGGGGTGAGCCAGATCCCTGGGTGTCCCCTGCCCGGCATCTGCTGATCTTAACACCTCGATGTAGTAGAGAAGCCTGGCTGCCCTGGCAGACGCTAGGAAAGCCCCCACCATGAGAGCATTAGCCTGAGTCGTGCACTCTGGTTTGAGTCCCATTTGTACCGTGCACCTTCTCTTTCTTCAGGCCCCCCAGGTCTCCTTCATTGTATGCTTGTTGGGTTGGAAGACCTTTGAGGGTATAATTAGCTTTTCTTGGTTCCATGAGCATGACAGAGCCACCGGGCACCCTGACCCAAGCCCCAGGCAGGAGGATATTGTGTCTTGTTCATGTGGCACCTGCATCCTTGTCCTGAAGGATGCTCTGGGTCTACCTAAATATCCAGTGAAGACAATGGAAGGTTCCAGGACTGTGGGCCTGCAATAACAGATCTCTACTTTTATATCTTCATTTTAACAGGATCCTGCTGATCCTGAGGGTAGGGACAGAGTGCTCTAGGCAGGGCCATGTCTCTGTTCCTCCTTCTTTCTGAAGCTCTATAAATCATCTTTATGGAAACATCCTTCCAACTCTTTACAGAGAGTCCCTTCAGGAATCTACCTGATTCTAATCTCCTGGGCTTGTTGCCAAGAGCAGGGAATGATTTCATGTAATGGCGCGTGTCTAAACAACATCTGGACAGAAACGAAGCACTCAGTCGGTCTCCCAGATGTTCTACCTACAGGATACCCCGTGACCAGATGTTCCAAGTACAGATAGTCATTCTCCCTCTGCTGGATGGTGCCTGCATGTCAGTGGCTGTCATGGTGCCTGGGGTCCCCAAGGACGCCCAGGTTCCTGTTCCCTGTTGATACAGTGTCACACCTGTGTTTTCTGCCTGTTCTAACTGCTGACCACCTTGGCTTGGGGACACATGGATAAAAAGGCACTCCCGCCAAAAGAGTAAGCTAAGAAGCAAACACATGAAAGTCAGAAGTGCTCGTAAGAAGGAGGGCTCAGCGTTTTCTAAAGCAAGAACAGCAGTCAAAGAGGATGAGGCAAGAGGATGAAGGCATCTCAAGGCCTTGTGCGGGGAGACTAGGAAGGGTTGGGGTGGTCTCTGTTGACAGTGGAGTCACTCAGATGTGTGGGAGGGAGCCAGAGGGAGCAAGGGTCACTTGGCAGGGAACCGGCTGCCAGTTCCTGGGAAAGCCAGCTTGGTGTAGCCAATGTTACCCCTCAGCCTCACATGCCACACCACACAGTATCTCGCAGGGCTCCACTCGAGATCTGTATGCTTTGGGAAGGGTTCTGCTACAGGCGGGGGCTCTCCAGCTCCGAATGTGCATATATGTTTAACCTCCTTTAAGCTCTGACTTTGTTGTTGTGGGTGTGCGGCCTGTTTGAAGGAAAGTGAACAATTAGCTGGTTTTGAAAAGACTGAACTCAATTTTGAGGTCAGTGAGCTGTTATTAATGCCTCCACTTGCTCCAGAAATAATTATTCTGAAAAAGAGAAGACCTTTGGTTCACATTTCCTGTAGCACAACATTTTTTTTTTTAAAGAGGGAGGGCCTCCTAATCACTTTTCCCTCTGTCGTTCAAGTTCCAAGAAACAAAGTAAATCATTGTGAACTAAACATTCCACATAGAGCTGTTACGGCTGCAGGTTTGCTATGGCTCTGAGACCACAGAATCTTTCTCTGGTCTCTTTATACCCCTAACAGTACACTCTGTGACTCTTGCTCTTTTAAGTAATTACATTTATAACATTTGGATATTGGTTACCATGACATTGTTGATCTCTTTGTTGACAGATATATTGTTTTCATTTCCTAACTATTTCATATCAAAGCACAACAGGGTCAAAAGGTGGTGGTCTAATTCAGCATCCCCAATGGACACATGAGGGAATGAGGACCACTCAATTAAGCGATTTTCTTGATCTGCACAGTTTGTCAGCCACAATCCTCTAAGGTTTCTGACCTCCACTTCACATGATGGCATGGGGTCTCTGTGGGCTGTGTTCATTCTGACAAGATGCAAAGACTCCAGTTCACCCAGTAATGGAGATGTCAACAGTGGCCTTGATCCCGCTGTAACCTTGGAAAACAGAGTTCCCACGGCCCTGCAAACCCATCTGTCAGCCCCTCCGAGTAGTCTCTTCCCTTCATGCTCTATGTCCCTGTGTCCCATATTAAGAGATGCCCCAGTAGGCTGACACAGTGGGTGCATCTTTGGGTTTACTTCCAGGCAGTGTAGCTTGTTATCTTAAAGCCCAGGGACCACAAATCATGTCTCCTCTCCTAACTCCCTGATCTGTACCCCTATCTGTGCTTTGATTTTCTAACTATAAAATAATAATATCTACCTCACAGGTGGGATGATGTGATTCATGTAAGATGTCTGCTTGAGCTAACTAATGCTTACCCTTCCCTTCTTCTTCAGGGAATAACGAGGAGACTCTGGACAGTGGGAGCCACATGGTTGGTCTGGAGCTTTCTTTTGACTCGCAGGACACACCATGCCTCCTTTTGGAGAGTAGGGCTTACCTCTGTGCAGAGAGCCTTGGGAGATGGTCTGCCCCTCCATGTCTTGGGTCAATAATATGTCATATAAAAATTGTTCAGGACACTCAACAACCCCAGTGCACTGAAGGATTGTCACTGTTTTGCCTTTGCAGGGATTTTGAGGTGCAGTAGAGTTGTGGCCAGCCTCCTCAGGAATGCTCTATCACCCTTCACCCCATTGCTCTGGAGTCACCTCCACAGTACTCACAGGCAGTGGACCACAGTGCGTCCCTCCCTCCCGTCATATTGCTCCTGCCACTTCTCCAGCCGTCGGACCACTTTGAGTAGAGAGCGCTTGGAGGGGGGCGTGTCCCGGTAGGCAGGCCAGCCAATGTACTGGAGGTGCTGGACTATACGATACCCGTCCTGTGGCTGAGAACACAGCATGTTAGGGCACTTCTGCTGGGGAGGCTTTGGATACAGGGCTTCCACACAGTGGGACACAGACTAAATAGGGTCTAACCTGTGTCCTCGTAGGGAGAGCCACAGAATATCCCCATACCTGTATCAATGCCTTTGTGCACTGAAAAACTACGACTCAGTCTTCAAAATTAAATTCAAACTTCCTTTCCTTAGGAACAACCTCCCTAACTACTGGGCTGAGTTCTTTTCCTCTCAGGCTCTTATATTAGAACACGTCTCACTTTTCCATTTGGATAGTGAACAGAGGGTAAAGGCTGAGTTCTATTCACCCTGAACACCCAGTGGAGACCAACAGTTACCCATCTGCCCCTCCTACTCCTTCACTCAGCCGGTGAATAGCCTAATTAAAGTGCCTAATTATTCTTCTCAATGCTTGCAGGGCTACACCAGAGCTTACACAATCCAATCAAAGTCTGCATCAACTCTTGCTAAAACAGCGTGCACAGTGGGGAAGAGCTAATTTCTGGGAAGTTTTGTCTACACAGCAGCAAGTGAGTCAGGAAACAGGCAGATGGCACGCTGGATGCCGCTCTATGCATCTTTGTTGGAGTCACTGCTGGCTCTGGAACCGGAATCCACGAAGGCATCACTTCCCCAAGGAAGAGATTATCAGGAGAGCGTAACACAGACTCTTGGCTGTGTGGGTGGGATCCTCTCCCAGCAGCCTCCATCTGTTCTGTGAAGGAGGCACGTCAAGCAATGGTGGTCCCGCACTTACCCGTGCCATGTTACAGATGCGGAAGATTCTGTGAATGATGTCCTCGTCGATGTCTGCAGAGACGAACTCTACTTGGATAGGTCCGTAGCACCCGGAGGTCTTCTCGGGCCAGTACTGCATGCAGAGCTGGGGCAAGAACACAGGTCACAGATGGAGGGCAAGGACAAGGGACGGGGTGGATATCAGTGTCACTTATTACTGAGCCTTTCTTATTGCTGGCAGGACACACTGACAACAGTGGTAGAGCATTGTGTAGGAACTGGACTCCGTTTTCCTGTTGGGGAGCAATTTCTTGGTGTTGAAATGTCAAGGCTCTGAACACAGAAACACTGTGCTGCTTTGCTGATTTGAAACCATTTGTTAGATGGGCCAGACCTCAGTTTCCTCATCTGTGAAATGGATGGAATAATAGCTACCTTGAAATGCTGCTGTCAGGGTTAGATAGAATGCTCTGAAGGAAGGGTGGGTACAATTGGGATTTATTTTCACAGGAAAATTGTGGCAAACTTTCCCCCATTCCAGGAAAACCAACAATTTTCATTCACGATCAGGTCATAACTAACTAACTTTTTAAAATGACAGGCTTTGGCCTCTGGCACTTTGGGTCCAAGACCAATACTTTTGTGTTCCAGATGTCAGTTTTCTCATACGTACATTAGGGACAATTATGCTTCCCTTGTATAATAAGCAGTGTCACCTGGTCTTGACAGATTTCCCTGATGATCTTTCCAATAGTCTAGGATTGGGAATTAGAACCCACAGCTGAGAGCAAAAAGTAACAGTCACTGTTTAGGACAGTGGTTCTCAGCCAGAGGCTGTTTAGTCTTTCCAGGAGTTATCTGTCAAAGTCTGAAGACACTTTTTATCATCACATGTGGGACTACTATAGGCATTTAGAGAGTAGAGGCCAGTATGCTGCTGAACACCGCATAATGCATAGGACAGCTTGCCTGGAGAGTTATGTGGCCCCAAATATCAGTAGTGCAGAGACAGAGGAAGCCTGATCTAAGATCACAAAGTGTTCATGTACCTGGGTATCATCCTGAAGGGAAAATGGTGCCTCAATGCTGTATCTGGTGAGCTGCCAGATGACTGTGGTTGGGAAAGAACACTGAGGTGGCCATGGGTGTTTCTGCAGAGGTGCTGCTTGGTTCCTAAGGGACATACAGATGGACCTGCTAAGGTACAAGGTCCCAGAATTGGGCTACAGAGCACAGCTAAGATTAGGGCTTCAGGCCACTCTGGCATAGACAGAGGCCATGTGATGGAAAGATCCTGTGGATCAGCTACTCAGGAGGTGTAGCTGAAACTCACAAGAACCTACCGAGGCTTCCACAAGCGGTCTGGGGCTCAGTCTGTCATCAGTGGTGTCAGCCACTGCCGACACCAAACATGCAGACAAAGAGCTAGATTAACAGAGGTGACCCAGGAAAGTATGGTGCCTCCTCTGATGCATGGTTTTCACAGGAAATGATGGGAGAGGTGGCTTTCCTCTTTGTTGATGGGGAACACATAACACATCCTGGGAAGTCACATGCCATAATATTTTTTATTTCTTCTTTCCTCCAGAAGTAAAATCAGAAGGGAAGAAAAGGGAGGAGGGGAGATGTGAGAGAGGGTAAAGTCACCTCTCCCACCTTCCTAATGGTGGGAACCCCAAATTTTAGCTTAGGTATAATATCATTCACTTTATAGCAGCATTCAGCGTAGTATTGCCCCAAACCCACAGTAAATAAAGTTTTATTGAAACATGGCTACCCTTACTCATTTATGCATTGTCTACGACTGCTGTCATGTCATAACCAAAGGGTAGCTTTGACAGAGGCCACACAGCCTGAAGAACCTACAGCATTCCTTAACTGGCCCTTCACAGCAAACGTCTGCCAACTCCTGCTCTGTGGGGTTGTTACAAGAGCAAAGGAGATAATTCATGTAAAAAAAGCCCTTAGCAAAGTACCAGGCATGGGCTAAGCACTTATTTGAGATTGCAAATAGTTATTATTACATTTATAATTTAATTATTTATAATTTAATTACATTTACATTCAATTATTACACAGCCATTGCCATTAATTATATTTTTACCATCATGCCCATGTCCCTTGACTTACAATGGGGTTGCATTCTCCACAAACTCACCGAATGGAAAGTACCCTAAGTCAAAATGCATTGACTGCACCTCAGCTACTCAGCACCCTAGCTTAGCAGCACCCCAGCTTAGCACCCCAGTCCTGCATCCTTCTGAGATAGGTGATTGCCTTTGTGCTCCTGGGGCTGGCTGGGAGCTGAGGCTCACTACCCCTGCCCGGCTTCAGCATGGAGCACAGTGCTGCCTGCATATCACGAGTCCAGGAAAGATACAAATTCAGAATCTGGAGCATGGTTTCTACTGAATGCATATCACTTTCATGGCGTTGTGAAGTCAAAAAATTCCAAGTTGAACCATGGTAAGTAAAGGCATCTGAATACAAATTTGAAGAGTTGTTCTCATCAGCCCTTAAGGAGCAAGGTCAGGCTTCATAAGGCAATGAAGCCTCACTTTCCCAGCAGCTCCACTGGGGGTTAACGGAGCAAATGGAGAAAGGCGATGTGAGTGTATGTGGGTGGGGAAGGCTGGTCACAGGGCCTCCAGGGCTGGACAGCCTGCAGCTGCTGAGCTGTGTAGTAATGACAAATCCATAGTTTGAACTTCATTTCTCTTTGCCATTGGCTTCTCTGCCTTGCAACCTTCACAGTAATGAGGGACTGGTATAGATAAGTCTGTGGTTGACCAGAGAAATTGGAATTAATCAGAACTGTCCATTTGAAAAAAAAAATAATTGCCTTTATCGCCCGCATTGAACTGAGGCTTGGCAGAGTTTGTCTGTGATCCTGACATGCGGTTCATGGATCTGGGGCATCAGAGAAAGTCTATTACCCCCAATATTTTCAGTCTGGTGAGAATGTGGAATGGTTTTGTCTCTTTTAATAAGATTTCCAGAGCAATTTCTCAAGCTAATAGGGTCTACTATGCCTCAAACAAAACTCCTATACTTTGGGACACTTCTCAGCATTTGATTTTTTGGGTCACTCTCCCATAATGCCCAGAAGGTTGGGGAAGATTGTGGGGCCTTTCTAATCCTAAATTGGAGTCATCCTTATAGTCAGGTTCCTTAATTTTTGAGACCACATCTGTGGCAGTGCAGGGACACTCAGCTGGGTGATGTGCAGGAAGATGTGGGTTTGAGCTGCCAAGGATCATCAAGGTCTCCTTATAGGCCGGGACATTGCATATAATCCAGCCACAGAAAGGGGGAGAAACAAGTGGGGAGGGGGGACACATGTTCGTTTCTCAGCACCCTTTGGGGCTCAGAAATGAATCTTATGAGCAAGAAATGTCCTCTATGGTTTAGCTCAAGGCTGACCTGGTATCCAAGTGTGTGGTTGCACCTGAGTGAGAGCTGTCAATTTGGCCTGTGTATGTCATGTAGCAAAGGGTGGGAAAATGTACTGAGGTCCCCACTTGAAGTACCCTGGGTTCAAGTTCCAGCTCTGTCACTTTCCAGCTGAATGACTGGTCGAATGCTTTAGCTTCTCCAGGTTCTCATGAGTGTCTGTGAATTTAAATGTCTCCTTGCACACGTATCTGTGTCTAGTCAATGTGTGGAAGGGTTACTCAAAACAAGACGTTCAAAGGAAAGAACTTTCTTCCTTCCACTTCCCGATTAGGAAATTTCTTTTTAGGGTAATACCCACAGGGCTTCCCCTGTGGAAATTCCTGATGGGCCAGCTTTGGGTTGCAGTATCTTGGACAGAGAGACAAAGTTTTGCCTGCTGAGGGAGAGAGACCTATAGGCTGTTCTAGAGAGGGACACAGAAAATAAAAGAGAGCATTTGGGAGAGTAGTGGACCCATTGCATGGCAGAAGGTGACTCAGAGTGTGTGTGATCACTCTCCCAACGATTCCATGCATTTCTAATAGCATGCAGAATGCTGAGCATGCATGGAGCAAAGTCCAGCTGAGCTTTGCTGCCTCAATGACACAGGAGAGAAGCAGAGACCACATATGTGAACAGGGGCCAGACCACAGGCATGTGTTCATCCACAGTTTACAGAACTACTGGGGAGAGCAGCTTATGGTTTCCTAAGACCCTGGAAGTAAGGATTCAAGAAAGCCAACTTGGTTCTCTAAGACCACAAGGATATGGCAACACTTAAACTCCATGCAACCTTGGTATTTTCTTCCATTGTTGGAAAACTTGAAGTTGGCTATCTCCAAGAATAGATTCAAACTCCTTAGCCTAGAATCTGGACCAGCTGGGTTTCCCCACCTCATTGCCTAGTATTCCCCTCCTTTTCATAGTGGTCTGGGGAGAGGAATGTTGTCCAAACAGACAGTCTGACCGGCAGAAGTACACAGGTAGGGTGATGACCACGCTTGGGAAGGAAAGCCAAGCCAGTTGTTCTGATGATTTAGAAATAGCCACACTTCTTCCAGAAAAGCAGAGGGGCTTCTGCTATTTATTGTCAGAATGAATTAAACCAAGCAAAAGTTGAGAGCCTGTGCGTACAGCCCTGGAACAGCTGCCATACATTATTCCACCTAGTGATCTACATCGCTGTTCGGACCGTGAAAAGATGTCCTTCGGGGGTGCAAGTTCACATGTGAAAGATAACAAATGCAAGGTAGCTTCCCTTGTTGAACATCTTTTTCTTGCTGATAGAATCAGAAAGCTTGTTAGTCGCTAGAATAAACATGCTCTGATGAGTTGAATGAAAACTAGCAGATGGGCCTATTTTTTGGAAAAAAAATTCTAAAGCATATTTCATTGCATCTTAGTTATGTCTTTTGTTAATTAAAAATACTTTGATGAAATGGAAAGGCCAAGTAATATCATAGCTTCAGAAATGAAAAACTCCACCTCTCCAGATCATTGTGATCCGGAGAGGGGAGAGTCAATCCCAGGACACCTAAAGAGGAACTCAATTAGCATTTTAAAGAGAGAAATAGAAAAGGGTCATCTGAATTGGTTTTAAAATTTAGATCAGTGATGGTAAAATTCCTTTAAATAGATTCAATAAAAATCTATAATTGGCTTTGACACTGTGGCTAGTTAAAGAAGACAAACTGTGGGAGAGGGGCGATAGGAAGCAGGGGACAGAGAAAGATACAGATGAAAATCAAAGCATGCCCCCACAGCTCTCCTCACCATAAGTGGTCACCCCATCTGATGTGATGGGTGGAAACTCAGTCTCCTAACAGCTGGATCTGAGTTTGTTTCTGGGAAGGAAGGGTGGGGGCTTAGGGCAATACCTTCAGTAGTATGGCTGGGTGGGAGGCAAGACTCAGGGCTAAGAAGATGGCTGAATTTCACAGTTGAGCAAAGAAACAACTTTTGGGGAGTGGCGGGGGGCGCTGAAAGTGGAGGGGTGAGAGCAGAAGTGGACAGGAAAACAAGTGGTTTGGGCAATGGGTTGGGGGACTGCTGTCCCAGCCCAGGGGTTTAAGAAGAATGTGTGAGGTTCATCCATCCGCCACAGCATTACTGCAACACGAAATCTCACATTACCTCTGCGAAAGCCCCAGCTAGAAGCTGGAAGAGAATATGAGGATAAAACCTCTCTCTTCCCCCAAACCCTGGGTGTGGACGTTGGGTTTTCCCATAGGATGGGTAGTAAGGAATGGAGCCAATTTTCTTTAAATCTTCAAAGATAGAGGGAACTTGGCTGACACATGAGTTAAACTAACAGAGGATAATATTGTGACTTGGGGGAGTCAAGACGCTGGCTAGAAGAGCATACTACATAACGCAAGGACAGAACTTGAACTCAGGTCTCTTGGCCCAAGACTTCCCAAGACTTCTGCTAGTCGTATGCCAATGGAGGATAGAGAGTGGCGTAGGCCCTTGCAACGTCACACCTGAGGCTGGCCGAGACACAGGTGGGCACTCTGTGTATTTTGTTAGCATGCTAAACTGTGTTTTCACAAGCTGAGGTAAAAATGGGGATATCAATCCTTGTTATTTGCCCTACAGGTACAATGACAGCAAAGGACAACTCTAAAACATCACCCTGTTTTTCTCCTGGCAGGATGGAGAGCTTGCCTCTCTGACTTACAGATGCCCTCACTTCCATGGAGACAATTGGAGCCTTCCCTTCATGCTGGGACCCACTGGCCTTCACCTTTCCACTTGAGTTTGCCTCACCTGGCTTCTCAGGCTTTCCACAGTGGGAGCCACAGAACTGGGTAACTCAGCTTTTATGTAAACTGTGGGCTCTCCTTTGTTTTAAAGTGGGGAAACATTCCTGCCTTCTCCAGTTACCATCCGATCCATGATGTGGGGCCTGGGAATCTGTCATTAAGCAATTTTAAACATCTTCCCCTTCTCTAGCAGGAGGCCCTGAGAAAACCCAGCAAAGGACTGTGTTACCTTGTTCAAATCCCTTCCCTATTTGAGTCTCATTTCCTGATCTTCAACATGAAGTCAGTGATTTCCAAAGTGGTGTTTATAAGGTTAGCAGGAGAAGCCAGCGAGCTGTCTCTAATTTGAAAATCAAAGGAAGGCCATGCTGCTGTCCTGGAGGAGAGGACCACTAGACTCTGGCTTTGGGCTAGAATTAGAGCATCTCCTTATATCAGTCTGTACATGGCCTGCAGATCAGAATTTCATTGAGACAGTTATATCAATGGAAAACTACAAGAAAAGCAACTCATTAATTAGTAAATACAGTTTGGGAAAGAAACGCTTTCAAAAGAGTGGACTCATGGAAGGAGATGTTGGAAATACCAAAAGGCATTTGGAGGAAACTTGGATTATTAAAGTTCTAAGATTTAAATAAGATAAAGGGTGCTCCCTAGAATTAGTGACAAGCAAAATGAAGAGAAACTCAGGGGAGACTCCACGTATAACCAATGTAATAAATCAACGGAATATTCAAGGAAAGATGAAGCACAAGCTCTTACTGTGTGGAGGCAACAAAAGCGAGGCTGGGTCTCACTGACCCCCGATCCTGACTCCAAGCTGTGGGGTGGTCATTTCCCGCTGGAATCCTCCATAGTTGTCTACAAGGCTTGAGGGCAGTGGGACATGTTCCCTGGACACTGTGTCTTCCGTCCCTTCTGCTTCACAGTCAACTTCTTCCTGCCACTTCAGGTTCGTGCTGAGATGATTACACCTTGTCTGATGCTAAAGAGAGACTGGGAGGGGACACAGCCTCACCAGGATGCTACTCCATGAGGACAGGGAGTTGTTTCGTGCCTTTTTTATCCTCTGTCATATCTTGATCTGTGCCTGGCACAGGGCAGGTCCGGATTAAAAGTATGCTGACGAATGATTAATGAAGCCCAGAAAGCATGGTCCCTGACCTTTAAAAGCCCTCCCTCTGGGTTGGCAATGCTGCCTATCCTGGTGAAGTGGACCTCTGCCTCCTGCGTGGCTTTCCACATCCTTCTCCCTCATGGCTCTGGACGGCTCTGGCTTCGGATGCTGATTGAAACACAGATTTCTCCAGGCCAACCCACGTCCCTTTCCAACACTGATGCTGACTCTGGCTTTTACTATAATTTCACATTCTCTCTGTTCTGCTCCTTCCTACTCTGGGGTCTGAATTTCTAGTTTCAGTTTTCCTAGGGTTCCTGTAATACATTATCACAAACTTAAAGGCTTAAAACAACACAGATTTATTCTTTCATGGAGGTCAGAATTCTGAAATGAGTCTTCGGGGTTACAGTCAACACTTGAAAGAGCTGGATTCCTTTCTAGAATCCCTAGGAGAGATTCCATCCCTTCTCTCTTTCAGCTTCCAGGTGTTGCCTGCATGCCTTGGCTGTGAATGTCTCTGAAGCTTCTGCTTTCTTATCATATCACCATTCTTTGGTCACCTGTCTCTCTCTTCTAATGACCCTCACATTGACCGTGATTGAATCCCAGTATAATCTCCACATTTAAGGTCCTTAATTTCATCATGTCACATCTCTTTTCTCATGTAAAATAACATATTTGTAGGATTCAGGAATTAGGGTGTGGACATCTCTGGGTAGCCATGATTCTGTCTACCACACAGCCCACAGCTGGCTTAGAGGATCACCTGAGCTTTCTGAACCTTCTGGTGGGTGTGGCTGACTGCAGGAAGGGTTATTTATTTTTTTTCTGGTCTCTGCTCTCCGTGAACACTGGTCTATCCACACAGTAGTGGAAGATGGAAAATCCCTAGTCAATGCCAATGGATGTGGTTGAAAAGATTCCTCCTAATAGATACGGGGAACCACAGAATCTTTTGCTGGATGCTGTAGTTCTAGGGTTTTGCCCCACTAATCTGACCTTAGGGTTTTGGAGCCCTGAAGAGTTAAGAAAGATATTTAGGGTTAAAGTCAGAGAACTGAGAGTCTTTATCATGAGCCCATATCATTGATCATAATTATCTTTGCAAAGCAGCCACTGTAGAGAATAGAAAATTTGTGGCTGATTGGATGGCAGATTGAATGAGTGAAGTAGTGTAAGATTCTGAGCAGAGGCAGATGGATTTGGACAGCAGTGGAAGAAAATAAAGCAAACTCACAGCTCACATCCTCTCCTTGGCCCTATTTTGCTGCACTCTGCAGGGGTAGCTTGCTCAACCCCCAGCTGGAGCCCTCAGGGTTCATAGGATATGGTGTCAGTCCTCTCCTGAACAAGTCCAAGCTCAGAACCTAAGGAGATCTGTCCACGGTGCTGGCCTGGCCCAAAACACAGGCTGCCTTGGCAGGAGGATGCTGGCAGATAAATGCGGATGCCACTTCAAAGAACCGCCCCTCCAGGTGCCGAGGGCGGCTTTTCTGATGCTCACGCTGTGTCATTGTTTATTTTTGCAAGGCGCCCAGCTGCTGCGGTGATGATATTTATATCAATAAGTACTCTATTCATCTGCCGATTTCAGGGGACGCTTGCCAGCTGCATATGGCAGCCAACCTCAGGGAGCTTCTGAGCCTGATGTTTTTGCATTAAGAGATTCAACTCTCAAAGGCTGTACCAACATCTGGGACTGAAAGATCCTTCATTCACCCAGAACCTACCCTGAAAGTGGGTGCTGTAGCCAATGACTCCAACCCCTTATTTCCCCAAGTAAGGTTCTTTTATACTTCTCCTCTGTGCCTAAGCTCCAGTTTTCAAAAAAAGGATGTTGGAAAAAAAGCAGAACAAAAGGGCTTTTGAAATCCCTAATTCACTTCTGCTTCACAGAGGTGAATTTTCTGCTTTACTTTTTCAGGCAAAGGAATGGTCGGGGAGGGTACCTGATCTGCAGGGAACTCTCCAGAACTCAATTGTGTGGGTATTAATGTATTTTCATAGCTGTCTTAGTTTCCAACCTTTCTTTGTTTGGATCCCAACCCTTGATTTATCCTTGGGTTTTCCTTTTTTTCTTTCACATTCCATATTCAACCCATCAGGATATTTTGTTGACTTTGCCTTCAGGATATATCCATAATCCACCCTGGTTCAAGTAATCATCACCTGCCACCTGGTAATTACAGTAGCCTCTACTCTGTTCCCTCTGCCTCCACTCTCAGCAACCACCCTTTCCCTCCCCCACCAAAGCAGACAGAGGGAGGATTTTGTTTTTTGTTTTTTTTTTAACCCAGGTGTGCGTAACCACTGAGCCATACATGACAATTTTTTATTTTTATTTCAAGACAGGGCCTCACTACATTGCTGAGGCTGGCTTTGAATTTGGGATTCCCTGCCACTGGGATTCCCAAGCTACTGGGATTACAGGTATGTGCCATCGCACCCAGCTCAGAAGGATGCTATTGAAAGAAGTCAGACTATGCCATTACTGCACTTAAATATTGTCAGTGGCTTCCCATTTCTTGCAAAATGTAACCCCAAGTTCTTCTATGACTTCAAATGTCCTCCACACCAGGCCCTGTCAGGACTCTGAACTCACCATCTGCTGCTGTCCCTACTTTCACTCTGCTCCTTCCCCAGCAGACTCTTTGATGTTAAGGGTACCAGGTATATGCCCACCACACAGTCTGGGAGCAGGTTGCTCCCTCTGCCTGGAACACTCTTCCCTGGGACAGGCACATGGATTTCTCTCTTACTTCCTTCAAGACTGTGTTCAAAGTTCTCAACAGGGCCTGCTTTGAGTGCCCTATTACAGCTGCCTCCTGTGGCCCTAACCCAGCCTTCTGATTTCCGTTATGCTGCCCTCTTATCTTTTCCATTCCTTGGTTACCACCCAACCCATAATTAAGTGCATTACAGACCATTGTTTGTTACTGTCTGTCTTCCCCCTTTAGAACAGAAAGTGCATGAAAGATGGGAATTTTCTCGTTTCGCCTGGCTGTATTGCTCACTGATGCATTCGAAGCACCTAGAATAGCTTCCAGCGAATAGCGGTAGCAGATGCTCAACAAATGTGGGTCGTAAGAATGAAGGAATTCTCTCCTGAATGTCTCTCGCAGACACATCCCGAGCTGCATTCACTTCCATCCTCTCCTACTCCACTCTTCTCCATGCCTCCCCCACCTTCCTGCTTTCCATTTTGGTGAGGTGCACCCCGGATGCCTGCTCGCCCAGAGGAGACACCTGCCATCATCTGTGACTTTTCTTTCCACTCACCTCCCACGTGCAACTGCTCCCTAAACCTTGTGGACTTCAACTCTGGAAACATTTTCACACCTAGTTCAATTCTCCTGCCTCCTGGGCACTTCCTCATCTCAGATTTCCCCTTCATTTTCTGCACGCTTGACAGATTTTCTTCCCCAGTCTCTGGTTCCCAGATTTGTGCTCCAGTGTTCCTTCTCCCTGTCCCCAGACTTGACTTTCTAATTGAGGTTCTATTTTACCTCTCCAAGGTTAAGCACTCCAGAATTTTCCCCCACTGGACAGGAATGATTTTGCAATTGTGCTTCTAGGAATCCTAAGATTCCACTCTGGTGAGTGACTGACTGTCCAAGGGCCACCAGGAGAAGAAAGGCCAGTGTAGCTGGAGACCCAGACCCTTGCCTCCTGCTTCAACACAACCAGCGCTTTATCAGACCTCTGCATGTTCTGGGCTTACATGGAAGTTTCATTTGGAGAAAAAATTCTATGGCTTACAAAGTAAAAGTCTGATGCTTACAAGGCCCAAGCTCCCTAGCAAGGTGGGCGCTGGTGCCTTCTCCAGCCTCACTATGCGCTTCTGCTCTGGACATAACCCAAGCCCCAGCCACGCCGGAGCAGAAATTGTTCTTCAAACAAGCCTACGTGCAACCCTGCTTCCCTGCTTTGCCCTGCCTTTCCTTCTGTCTGGAATGCCTTTCCCTGCTAGTTCATCTCCCATAAACCCAAATCTCTCTGCTTTCTTAAGGTCAAAGTCACCTTTTTGAAATCTTCCCCCACCCTCTGGGTGGAATTAATTGCTCCCTGTTCCTGCCAAAACAATGTTTCACTATTGACCTCTATTCCAACATGGCCACATGAGGTGGAGACAACTTACTCATCCATCTCTGTAGAAAGACTGTGAGCTCCTGGAGGGCTGGGACTGCAGCTCAGACCCATTTGAAAACATGTTTTGTTCCCACCCAAGGGTCTGTTCAAGGCCAGCGCTCACATGAGAGTTTGTTGAATTACTTTGACTTTTCTTCAAGGTAGTGAAAGGACAGCTATTCAAAAACCTGAAAGGCCGTTCTCATCTCTTCCACCTCAGAATAGCTTGCCTCTATGGCAGGGCTCCAGAAACGGTCCCAAGACATGCCCTTGTCCTGAGTATGGGGATGTGTGGTAGGCATGTGGTGCTTAGAGTTGCCAGACCAGAGAGGGTAGTGCAAAAAGCTGGGGCTTGGTGGGATGGTCTGCTGGCCAAGCCGTCAATGCTCGAGCTCCAAGCCCTGCCATTCAGCTGCATGGCAGAGAGGCCCGGGCATGCAGGTGTGGCCAAGTACCAGATATTCTTCAGGGTAGCAGGGGCTCAGTGCTGGGGAGGTGGCCTCCCAGCTCTGAGAAATCTGTGTGACTTAGAGTAAGACCCTAACCAGTGCCTGGGGCATGGAACAGAACAATAGAGTGTGGCCCTGTGGGGTGGGGAGCTGGACCAAACCCATAGGCAGGGGGAGTCATTCCTGAGGGTCCAGGGGTAGAGGGCCCTGCAAGAGACTCCTTGCCTCTGTGGGCATCAGAATGGGCTTGTCTGGTACTCCCAGCCAACAGTGCTCGTCACAGGGTCTGCCTCCAAGTCTATGGCATGGCTCCCCCTGACCCACCTGGACCATCTAGGGTAGCTTGTGGGTCTTCTTACCTGGGCAGTATCCATCTCATTCAGCATCACCACGGAGGAGCAGTTATAATCGAACACCAGCCTCCAGAAGTCTGCCACGGTGTTGGGTAGAGGGTGTTGGGTGACCACGAAGGCAGCAGGTTGCTTGTGGCTCTGACAAAGGAATGACACAGGCTTCATAAAGTACATGTATCTGTCAGTGATATTCTGATGATGATGAGGCCCGGATGGCTGCCAGCAGCCCCACGCCTGCCAAACACATTTCACAAAGCACCTGTCGGTTCTGTTCTCTCTGAATGCCCTGGCGGCAAAGGGGACCTTCTCATAATGAACACATTCTCCTCCAAACTAAGACATTTCATTAGGAAAGTGTCATTTGAATGGGGATTATCCAAATAAATTATTTATGTCTTGGAGCTCAGCAAATAATCATCATTACAATATGAAATGAAAGATTCTGGATGCAGATTCGCTGCTCTGCTGGCCAAGACATCTCTTGGGATATAAGGGATCTGCGAGTCCTTGTGCCCATGACACTGGGGAGGGGTTGGGCTGGCCTCCAAAAGGGCTTATATTGCGAGGCTTACTTCTGTTGGATTGAGGACTGCGCTAATAGTCAGAAGGTGGGCATTGTGTCCTTCTGCCAGTGGGGCAATGGAAGGACCCAGGCATTAAAGTCAGGTAGACCTGGGTACTTACAAGTACCCAGCTTTGCTACTTGTAAGTTAAGAGTTATCCATCCATCCATCCATCTGTTCACACATTTATCATCCACTTATCTATTCCAACATCATTTGTAGAGTGTCCTTTGGGAGAAGTAGGGGGTGCTAAATACTGATAAGTTATCAAATGATCTCATATTAAGATTCTTTATCTGGAAAACAGGAATCATAAAGGCAAAGAGGTGGTTGTCAGACAGTTGAATAAGATTTGCATGTGAAAGATCGGCAAACAAGAGCCTGGCTGGAAGCCCGTTGGTGGGCCAGAAAGGCGCTGACTTAGCTTTTCACCCTGGGCACCAACCTTGTATCTGTTAAGCACTGGGCACAGTGCTCCAGCGAATAGACACATTAATTTAGCCCCATGTTACAGATGGGGGAACAGGCCCACAGTAAAGAGCCTACATGATTTTTCTGAGCTTCCCCTGGACTTTCTTTGGCACACCAACCTTGTGAGGAGGTGTCTGGGGAGATTAGGGAGCATTTCCACTAATCTGAGAAATAGCCCCTGCTCTCAAGTTCTCTTGGGGGATGATTCCTATGGAAGTTGCGGCTGTTTCCAGCATAGTTACAAGTCAGAAGGAAATGGGAAGGGAAGAGGGGCAAAGGCCCTGGCAACAGCAGCAAAGTATCTTGCAAACATGGACATCACTCAGGCATTAAGAAGAACTGTCTTCCAAGGTCCCTTCCTGACCAGAGGGGTAGACAGAGGATGAACATGGGAGGGCAGGCCACTGAGCTGCCCCCAAATCAAACTCTCCAGTCACAGACAGCATGGTCTTTGAGCCTTTTTAAGACATGGAAAAAAATCTAGGCTTCAGAGACAGCAAAAGTGGGTTCAGATGCTTGACTACCCTTTCTGAGCTAGTTAACCTTCAGCAAGGGACGGAAATACTCTCACCCCAATATCTCTCTAAAAAATGGGGCTAATAATACCCAAATGCACAATGAGACAGTACAAGTCCAGGGTTCGACATGATGCCCAGCATTCAGGGCGTGTTAGTTTTCTTTTTCGCTGTCTCTGTGATAAATGCTCTATTAGGCCAGCACGCCTGACAAAGCCTTATCTGAAAATATGTTCGAGATCCGTGCTCCTGCCGGGTTTCAGGGATCAGCCCGCAATCCATTTCATGGATAACATCATCCTTTACCAGGGGAAACATTAAAAATTAACCCAGAGGACTTCATATTTTTCTGCTGCAGGCAGAGCTGCTATGGTTACCAGATAATGCACAGACAGAGCTGGAATACAGATAAGGAGGTTTTTTTTAAATTTTTTTAATATAAGAAAGGCAAAGGCCCCAGTGATGGCTCGCAGGAGAAATGCCCTGTGGAAAAAGAATACAATCAGAATCAGAGCTTGGCAGAAGGCATTTGACTCCAGGCAGCATCTAACCTACTAAGTAGAGGCCAGGAGCTTGTTTGATCCTTGCTTGGATGAAGAAGGCAGGGAAGGGAAAGTAGGGGGCAAAGTTGGAGGAGCTTGGAAGTGCAGGTGCACACCTGGACCCCATCTCTCACCATACACACATGTGTGCGCATGCGCACGCACACACATGTGCATGCACACATGCATGCTTGGACCTTGGAAGGCCCTATGCTAAAGCCAGAGGTCTCCCTACCTCCACCTATTTGCTATTATCAATACAAGACTCCCTTCTTCTGGGCCCAGAACCAAGATTTACATGGAGGATGGAGGCACCTATGGACAGAGGCCAGGGCAGACCCTTTGAGGCCTCAGATAAGCAGTGACCTTGCACTGCTGTCTTGCCTCCAATACATAAGACTCTTGGAGAGAAAGTTCAGGAAGATGAGAGGCCAGACAAGTAGTCTGCCTTGGCCTTAGGAGAGAGCACTCATGTTCCTATCTATTTTGAGCGAGGTGGATGGGTCATATGAGCTGAGTGGATGTGATCTAAAACACAGGAGGAGGTGGAGACCAAGAAAAGCTCATGTTCAATCAGGCAGTGGTGTTCTTGTTTCTGAGCCTGAAGGGGCAAGATGCCTGCATCTTACTGAATTGAGGAAAACTGTAGGGGGTTTAAGAAGTGCATTTCAGAGTGGCAGTTAAGAGCCTTGGGTTTGGCTTTGCCACTGTTTTTCTTGGTGACCTGGAGCAAGTTCGTTTCTCAATTTGACTTCAGTTACTTCTTCTGGAAACTGCATGGATGAGACTAGATGGCCCATGGTTCCACTCTGCTGCAATCACCTGAACATCTTGGAGGTGGAGTGATGACAACCAGGAGTAGCTGTAAGACCCGAGGATAAAGCACATGAAGCAGTAGCATGGGCCCACCCGGGTAAGGGCATGACCCTAAACCACAGACTGTCCTTCCTGGACCTGATGCTCAGAGAGGAGGAGGATATTCAAGGAAGATATGTAACAGGAAATTCAAGAACATGGCCTGTTTCACTCCTAACTCCTTTTCTTCCCATCACTTCCACAATAATCCTTTACTGAGGACCTATGAGGTGCCCTTCTTTTTGCCTCTGTGCAGAAGTTATCTGGGAAGCAGAATGGGGGGTACCGGCAGGCAGAACCAATGTCTGCATCGCCTTGTGTACCCAGGGTTTGGGCCCAAGGCTTGGCAGAAAGAATGCTGCCTGAACTGAAATTCAGGCTGAGTCAGCTCTGTGGGAGATGGGAGGGGGTGGCGGGCAGGACAATAGCTTTGTGATGCCATGGGAGTCACTGTAAACTTTGAGTCTATTCTTTTCAGGCTCTTTGAGCAAAAGAACCAAGAGCACAGCTTGTGTCTGGGTTGGGACCAGAACCTTCAGGAGGAGCAAAGGTCCTTGATGTCAGCAGATCAGAAGCAAGGAGAGGCTGCCTGGTAGAGTCAAGGCTGGGGTCCAGCCACCTCCACCTTGGGAAGAAACTTTTGCCTGGAATGCCAATCAGGAGTTTTCTGCCAGGGCAGCTTACATCCATCAGTGCTGCATTGATGTAGTTGCTGGACTCTCCATCCACCGAGATGAGGAAGGGCAGGCAGCGGTCCAGAGGCAGGACATCCATGCTCCGATTCTTATCATGGTTCCTGGGTAGGAGCCCAATGCTGCAGTCCTCGGGCCGGATGCGAGGTGTCACTATGTTGAGTGTCTGTGGGGCAGAAAGGTGGGTCGATAGGTACTATTCAGAGGGTTGTTTTGAGCAGAGGAGGCAGTAATGTTCCTGTTTAGCCTAACTCATCTATCTCCACCCTCCAAGTTGGCCCTGCTGTCCCTGTTCCCAAATCCATGCCCATTCCACAATGGTGATATTCCATCATATCCTATGGCACTTGTGAGCCGAAAGCCTGTGCCAGAGGCTGTGTGACACCTTCAAGATGCCAAGGCTGCAGCGGCAGCGTGCCCACACACAAGCTCAAATCTGAGCTGCCAACACCTGCCAACCATTTGAAGGCTAAGTTGTTCAACTCAGCCAGTGCGGCATTAAAGAATGAGGCAGCCAGAAGGGCATATGGTGGGACTGGGGGTAAAAAATCCCTTTGAATGCTAAACATCCCTTGAAGGGTCATGGAATGAAGAAAATGATTTATCAGCATTCAGAGAGAGAGGTGGGAGGGGGACTGGATGAGTATGGAAGGGTGCTTGGACAAGCTGCTCAAGATGTATGAGAGAACCCCAAAGGGAAAGCTCTAGGAGGTCTGCAAATTTGAAGTCTTACAATTTAGGACCATAGCTGACCCAGCCAACAGACTAGACGGTGTGTGTGCAATGACCATGGTTCTATCTTTTATCCTTCTCTCATTCTGTACTCTGTCTCTGTTTCAAATCATTAAAGATCATTTGTTGGAAAGGGCATTAAAGAATTGGCCTGGCTGGGGTATCTGCCACAGAACCATGAACCCAGCAATTGCCCAGTGCTTAAAGCAAGTCCTAGAGCTTTCTTGCTTCCTCTTGCTTTGTTCTCAGCTTCCGTTGCCCAGGTGAGACCCTGGCACTGGTCTTAGGAGGCAGGGTTGGACTCAAGCCTTTTAGCTACTGATTCAAGTTCAGTTTTCTCAGATCAAAGTTGCTACAACTTGGACTGTGCCCGCTCCAAGGTGTGGATTTCCTCTGCCTGAGCTATGCTGTAGGATGGTGCTATTCAAAGTTTAATGTTCATACAAATAAATCAGCCAGAGATCCTATTAGATTTCAGGTTCTTATTCAGCAGATCTGGGTGGGGCCCAAGATTCTGCAATTCTAATAAGCTTCCAAATGAAGCTGCTGCTGTCTAGACCACACTGTGAGTAGTAAGAATGTACCAAAACATACGGAGAAAATCTGAGGAACAGAGAGGCATGGGATTCACACTCTGCATTTAAACTTCTCCATCAACAACCTGGATAGGAACTAAATAAGACCAAATAAAAACCATAATCATAGTTAAAAACAGACCTCAGCCAATCACTGAGCAGTTGGCTAATGGTTGCTCATGGCTGAGCATTTGATGTTTGGAACACATTTTGCAGCTGCTGGGTGCTACAGACTGAAAACACATGGATATCTCATTTCTCACAAAGAAAGCTCCGCAGATGTGTACAGCACCACTGAAATTGGTTGGAGCACACCTATGCACTGAATACTTGCATACCTCCCCATGTGCATGTGTTCCCATCCTAAGTTCCGATGTGATGGTTTTAGGAGGTGGGTTCTATGGCAGGTGATTAGGTCTTGAGGGTGAAGCCCTCACGAATGGGGTTAGTAGCCTTAAAAGAAGAGATATTATACTTTTGCCATACGAAGCTACAAGGAGAAGACAGCCATTCACAAGCTAGGACATGCCTGAGCCCTTCCCAGACACCAGATTTGCCACCAGTTTGATCCCAGTCTTCAGAAATGTGATAAATAAATGTCTGTGTTTTGTAAGCTGCCCAGTCTACGGAAATTTGTTGTCACAACCTGGATTGACCTAAGACAGTCACTGAGCCTAGGATTTGCCCATACCTGAAACTCATCTTTGATCTGGCTGGAGTTCGTCTGGGGGTCCAGCCTGCTGATGTTGTAGTAGAGAGAGCGGAACTCACACACAGGGATGGCGGTGTTGCCGCAGAGGCACGCTTCCAAGATGGCATCATGCACAAACACGTACTGCTCCTGCGCAGCAGGGGGAGAGGGAGCGGGTACCAGGTAAGCACAGTTCCCCCCCCCCCCGGGGAGGGCTTGTCCTCATTCATCTTATGGCTATGAAGAGCGGGCATGATCTATACTCCAGAATCCTTATCCTATAATTCTAAGCACCAACTTTCCACGTTTTGTAGAGATTTTCTGAGCCATCGTGAATTTTGCTCCTAAAAATGGGCAACTTTTGGACATGTCATAGCGAGTGCTCTTGATGCCCTGCCCACATCCTCTCCGTTTTGACTTTTACCTGCCTTCTGAAAGTTGCTTGCTGCAAATAACCTGTGATTCTCTGCTGAGGGCTTCCTTGCTAGTCTCAGGAACTGCCTGGGCTGTGTGCAGGTAAGCCAAAGAGCTAAGGAGTTAATGCCCCAGGAAGAAGCCCTGGAGCAATGACACATGGGGAGTCAGGGACAAAAATCTAAGCTCCTTCTCCCCATCAGAGGTATAACTTGAAGATGCATATTCCACACTATGTTTCAAAGTTTCCTGGGTGTCTACAGTGTTTAAACTACCCTTCATTCACTTCCTTCCTGTCTCTGTCTCATTTCCTGTTATGATTTGGATGAAAGGTGTCCCCCGAAAGCTCATGTGAGATAATCCAGGAAGGTTGAGGTGAAATGATTGAGTTATAAGAGCCGTAACCAAATCAGTGAGTTAATCTGTTAGGGATTAACTGGCAACAGAAGGCAGGAAGGGTGTGGTTAGAGAAGGTGGACCATTGGGGATGTGCCTTTGGGGTATATCCAGCTCGGAGTTTCTCTCTCTGCTTCCTGGAGACATGTTTTGACCTGCTTCCCCGTGCCACACTCTTCTGCTATGATGTTTAGCCTCACCTTGAGCCCTGAGAAATGGGGCCAGCCATCTATGAGCTAGGACCTCTGAAACTGTGAACCTCCAAATAAACTTTTCCTGCATTAAAATCGTTCTGGTTAGGTCTTTTAGTCACAGCAATGAGAAAGCTGACTAAAAACACTTCCCCATCCCCGACCGGTGTGTCTGGGGATGGCCTCCCAAATGCACTCAATCTTTTTTGCAGGATCTGCTCCTAAATCATGTGCCAAATCCTCTCCCAAGCCAGATCTTTCTATCTGCCATTCTCTTCTCCTGCAACTCCACTCCCCCTTTCTATGCCTTCAACATTTTATTCCTTCTGGAAAATCTTTTCTAAATCCACCAGGTGGAACTTGTTGTTACTTCTGGGCCCTTGCTAAGTGTTTGCTGAGTGAACTTTTTCCTGCAAAACTGCCATTCCTTTGTATAATGTGGTTATCTGAATGTATCAGGATGCATCTGCATTGGATGTGTCTCCCCGCCACAGAGGAAGGACCATGTGCCTGACTCCTGCAGCAGGATCCAGTGTGTATAATCCTATCAATGGGGTCTTCACTGCAGAGCCAGGAGGGTCTGCTCTGCCCAAAGCCATGAGTAACTTCCCTTTGCAGGGTGGATGATGTCTGAAGTCCTCATGAATGTCCGCTCTGTCTGGGTACCCACAACCTTCACTAGAACCAGAAGATAAGCTCCTTTCAGGAACAAAAAACCCAAGGCATGGAGCATAGGACAGGCAGAAGTTTGCTTAGAGAGGGAGGGTGGGCCTTGGGGTCCCAGGGACCCATGTTCTTCCACAGTATGACTGTATGAGAACTTGGGTACACAGTTTTTCAGTTTCTTCTTTATGCATAAAATGGAGATTCTAGTAGGGGATACATCTTAGGTTATTGCGAGGAGCAGAGACAATATTTTGAATATAAAATGTGCATGCTGCCTATCTCATAGTAGGTGCGCAGCCATAAAGACAAGCACCTTCCATTTCTTTCTTTAGACTCTTAACTGCACAGAGAGGTTCTCAAAAGTCACCTCCCGGGCTGGGGCTGTGTATTATTTTCTCTTCGATTCTCCAGACTCTGACTCAAGTACTCAAGAACTCTCCTGCAAAGACTGAATGGGTGTTTGGCACATAGTAGGCATTCCATAAATGCCAATCCTTCCCTTTCCCTCTCTACTCCTTTAGCCAAGGCAGGAGTACTAGTCAAAGATCCTTGCCAGCTGCCATTCAGTCCCTTTTCGGATGCTCTCAGATATGGGGGACTCACCACCATTTACCACTGGTGGAAGTCCTTGTACCAGAAACCCTCAGGGTTGGCTGGGGCGGGGGTTCCTAGCTTCTACAGGGCTTACCATAGTAGGCCGTGTGGTCACTCACTCCCACTTCTCCCACATCTCGGTCCCTTTCAGTATGACCCCACTGCTGGTTCTTTCTGTTCTATTGTGCTTCTGCTTGGCCAGGGCTGCAGGAGGCTGGCTGGCTCAGTCCCCCAGGACTCACCTCCGTCTGCACGAGGTTGACTCTCTGTGCGCGGAGCTCGCGCACGCAGTTGAAGATGTCCACCACCCCTTCGTTCTCAGCCATGTCGAGCATGGTGTCAATAGCGATGAAGCAGCCAGTCCTCCCGGCTCCAGCACTGGAAGAGAGGGTATGGGACATGGGAGGATCTTGGGATGGCACCTACTGTGGGGTGGCCCCTGCCATTCAGCCCCATACCCAGGGCCCTGCTGAGATCCCAGAGTGGGAGGAACCCCAGTGCTCCTGAGAGATGCTGAGCAGACAACCAGACTTAGAGCCTCAGCCTCTCCTTTTGTGGAATTTGAGAGTGACGCTTGTCTTTGGGGGCATTTCATCAGGACTCACTTGTTTTGCTGTATTCACTTAGCCAACACTTATTCAGCATCTGCAAAGCGCCACATGCTGTCCGAAGTGCTTTACAAACGTTAGCTATAAAGTTCCCTGTGAGGTGGTTAGCAAGTTTCTCGACCCATTTCACAGGTGAGAAGACTGAGGTCACAGAGAGCTGGTAGGGCTGGGACTTTACCCAGGTGGTCTGGCGCCAGAGTGTCGGCTCTCACACTTCCTTCCTTAATAAGATTTATGGTGTATGATGTATGTGTGCAGTTCCTTCATCTGATGGATAAAGCACTTAGCATGGTGCCTTCCGCACTATAAATGTGTAATAAACATGCCTTTCCTCTTTTCCTCCCTTCGTTTCTCCTTTTCTCTTTTCTCTTCAGCATACGGATTGATGAACGGAAGTAAGGAAGAGCAGGAGACGTGTAGCAGAGAGGACATGAGTGAGAGACCAGGAACTAGAGGGCTCTGTATCTGGCTCCTTTACACCTGTGTCCCCAGGACTGTGAACTGGAACCATTACTAACCCGGGGCGGCTCGCAGCCCTCAGACCCTTGTGAGGAATCAAGTTTCCTAACACATATTCAATTTCTGATCTCTGATGGCTTCCTTAGGAGACTCTCAGACCACAAGCAATAGCAAGAGAACTCGATGAGACCCCCAGAAACATGGACAGCCCTTCCCTCATTAGTGCTGGGCCTTAAAACAATGGTACTGAACCAGAAACACAGACTATTTGCCTTAAAGACACCAAGTTTTGGAAGGAAAGTCCAGGCACACTATCAAGGAGGCCCACTTTGGATACATTTTCATGTTCTGCTTCCCCCATGGAAACAGATGCCTTCGTCTAATAATGTGGAAGTAAGAGAAAATGCAAAGAAGATGAGTGAGAGTGGAGAAGACAGAAGCATTACTGGTTGATAGGTTCAAGGCCTAAGGCCAGTGGCTGGGACCACCACCTTCAATGTTTTGGCGCAGTCTTCATTCCTGTTGACACTTTATGGTTTGAAGGTTTGAACTGAGTGAAATCTGACTTATTCTTGCCCTCAGATCATCTGTCACTACCATGATCCACCACTCCTCCAATGTGGCCTCAACAGTCTGACCTCAGTGTCTAGGAGGGAGTTCAGAGCGGCTGACCTCTTCTTCAGTCTCAGCATATTTTAGGGGAAAGAACCAACTCGATGTGGTTCTGAATCTTGGATCCCTCCTCATGAACAAGTTGTCTGGTGTTCTTGAGCCTTGGTTTTCTTATACCTATCACCTGCCTCCTCGGAGAGTCTTTGTAACGATTGTGCTGTGTTTATTTCAGTAACATACAGCACTTAAATATATGATATTTGTAAGAGACCCCTGGGATCCAGTCCTGGCTCTATTACTTACTAGCTGTATGACCTTGGGTAAAGGACCTAATCTTTCTGGGTTTCATTGCGCTCCTTCATAGAATAAGGCTGGCAATAAATAGACCCACCTCATAGCATTAATGGTACAATATACATAAATTGTAAGAACTATGTTTAAAAAGCATAATGCATGCAAATGTTTATCCCTGTGCTTGGCCATATAGTTATTTCTCAATAAATAGTTGCTACTTATATTTGACAGATACTTATTGAGTATCTCGGATGCACTAGATGCTTGGATTAGGAGTGGGGCTATGAAGATGAGTAAGATCTTGTTTTTGCTGAAAGGATTAACAGCCTAGGGAGGGGGACAACATTAAGAGAGAACAATGATATTTTTAAAGTGCTTACTATATGTCAGGAATTCTGTCAGGCACTCAGCACACATTAAGCAACCCATTTACTCTTAATAATAGCCCCAGGCGTGGGTACCACTATGCTCAGATGCATTTAAGTGACTCGCTATGAAGATACAGGCACAGGGCTGGACATAATCAGGGGCCTGATAACTATCTGCCGTTGCCTCATTTTCTCCTTTATTCCTGCTCTGGTTGCTTTTGGGGGTGTTGTCTTTGGTTTGCCATGAGGTGTAAAACAGGGAATATGTCCACCATGCTCAGCCCAGAGGGGTGCTGTCAAATCCTCAATCACCTCATCTCTCAAATGGGGTTGTGTATTTCCCGTTAGGGAGAAATCAAATGCATGCTATGTGAGGAAGGAGCTGGCTCCGAGTTCCCACAGTTTCTGAAGTCCTTCCCAGTCCCTTGGCTGATGCGGACATTGCTAGGGCAGGGATGAGATAACTTGAGCATTCAGGGTCTGAAAAAATGGGCTGGATCCAAGGTCACACTGGGAAGGAGAGGCTCTGAGAGGAGGGGGTATGTGGTAGTGGCCTTCAGGTCTGGACATCCACCTTCCTCTAATTCTCAGGGGCCTTGACACGATGCTTCATCTCCATTTAGGGGACTTCAAAAACGTGCCACTCATTCTCAATGTGACTCTCTAGGTCGAAGCTGAAAATACCTTTTCTCCACAATAAGGTGACACCCACGGTTGTCCGTTTACTCTCTGTTAAGGACTGTACGGCACAGCAATTGATTTTTATAAGAGAAATCAAGAGACGCATGCTTCACCGTGGCCCCACGGTTGCATAAGAAGCTGCAGGCATGTTAAATATCAGCTCCCAGCCCCTTGGTTTCCTCGTCTGTAAAATGGGGTGATGACAGCACCCCAACTCTCACGGCTGGATGAGAAGTGAATGGAATGGTGTCGGTAAGTGTGCATGGTGGATGTAGCACCTGCGGCCAGCGCCCACCTTTGTGCCCAGCAACTGCTATTTCAGTACTGTAATGATAGTTATGAATGTAACTACAATCACTGTTGCTTACGGTTAGACTTCAGGGCCTGAGTCTCATCAGAAGGGGCTGGGCATGGGCACACAATGCTTCATCTCCATTTAGGAGGATGCAAAGATGGTAGGGGAGTCTTTAAGGCAAGGAATCACGGCCACTGGTCACCGAGCTGCAGAGGCACACGTGGTTGGAGGCAGGGAGGCTTGAACTCACCTGCAATGGACCACGATGGGCCCTGCTTCCGGGGGGTTAAGGAATTTAACCTGGCGGACGAAGCCCAGAAGGCCAGTGGCGTAGCAGGGGACACCGTGGTCAGGCCAGCTGGTGAAGTGGAAGAGGCGGAGCTCCCGGATCTCGTGGTAGCCTTTCTGAGGAGAGAATGGGTCTCTGTGCTTCCAGTTGCTTTCCTCATATACCTGGCCTGGCACTGTGGGGAGCTGCAGGGGCCGCCTGAGGACCCAGCCTCCCACAGTCCAGGTTAATAGGTGTTGCCACACAGAGGGATTCTGCAATCAGTTACATTTGGAAAATGTGGAACTAAAATAAAACAGATTGCTTTTTGCAGGGCTTTTCGGAGCCTCGAGGGAGACAGCCTGCAGTGCTTGCCCAGGGTCCTTCTCTGATAAGGATTTCATGGGAGGTATGTCCAGCAGAACAGATAGAAACAAAGACAGCTTTAAAGACCAAGTTTCGATGTTGCCTGCAGAATATGAGCCTCTCTGTGGCTGAGATCATGTGGCCTCCAAGTTTCCAGGCCTGTCTGTAATAGTCTGTGTGGCTTTAAATGTTCAAAATTTAGCCAACTTGTTTATTAATTAGGTTCTTATTTAGAATGATAAAATGAAAGCAAAAAGCTTCATTGACTGATGGGGGAAGTGAGGGCTAGAGCTTGCATCCGTTCCCTTCCCCATTCCCTCCCTCTCGTACTGACTCATCGCAGGCCAAATGCTGGCTCTCTGATTATTCAATGGCTAGGTCATACCTCAGAGCTTATGTAGTCTCCCCGACCTACTGATTTCTACCTAGCAACATTCTGCAGTTATTTAGAGAGCATTGGATAGAAAATGTCAGTTTCATTGTTCATCTGTCAGTTAAAAAAATACTCACTAAAGGTAATGTGTGGTCAGACTTGTGCTAGGCACTAGGAAGGGGAAATAAAAGACACAGCTCTCATCCCTGGACCACTCACGACCTCACCTGGGTGAGGGAGACTCCTGTGTGGATAATTCATTTAGAGTGTATAACAGAGTTTAGTTAATGTGATGCAGGAAGAGGAGAAATTGAGAAGGCTTCCTGGAAGAGGTGACGCTTGACTTGAATCTTGAAAGAGATTAATAGTGAAAATAATCGCTAACATTTATTAGGCATCGCTGAACACTTCAATGTACCACATTATTTAATCCCCATATTGTTTCCCTGCTTTGCATGAGGAAACTGAGGCTGAGCAGGGTCAGTAACATGCCTGAGTCACAACTTAAAGTGGCACCCTGGCATCTGGCTCCATGGCCCACACTCCTCATCACCATGACACCGAAGCAAGAGCACTACCCAGTTGAAGACATGAAGGGACTGGAGGCAGAGGGTATGCAAACGGGACTTAGCATGCTGTGTGCAGAGACTCCAAAGAAGCCAGGGCCATGCTAGAGGAACATGGGAGAGGGATGAAGGCAGACAGGAGGCCATACTCCTGTGGCAGGATGGGCTATGCGAGGGCGCAGAGGGCCCTGAATCCCAGGTAAGGCCTCTGACTTTATGTCAAAGGCACTGGGGGCCTGGGTGGCATCACAGAATGGGAAGTGCATCATTAGACTTGTATCTTAGGACCCAGCCCCACACAGTTGCTATGCGATGGATGGATGGATTCGGAAGGGTATGTGAGGCGCTGTGTAGAGGGCACTGCTGCTGCCACTCAGGTTCCCATCCTTGGGCTGATGCACCAGCCACAGCTACCTGAGGTTTGGCTAAAGACAGCCCACAGTCTCCCCCTTCTTCAGTGAACTGCCCTCTGTTCACTATGAGCCCCTTTCCCAGGGTGGTTTGGGATGGAGGTGCAGGGACCCTAAGACCCATAGGAGGGTTGGGGTGATAAACCAGCTTTGTCAATGGCCCATTTTGCTCAGAACAGAGGGATTTCCCAGGACTTCACTGCTGGGGTCAGGACTATTCTGGGCAAGAATGCCAGGTCACCCTCAAGGAAGTGCAAACGGCCCTTTGCCTCCAGACTGGATCACGTGAGCAGAGCGATTCTTTCTCCGGGGCTCTTGTGGGATTGGGATGGATGAGCTGGGCCCAGATCAGCTCCTTGGGCTGATCTGAATGAGCGGACAAGCCAGCTGGCCTGGTGGCTGGCCTGCCCACATCCAGGGGAGCTTACCTTCTGGACAGTGAAGGTGCGGATGACATACTCTGCTAGGGGCTCTGTTTCAATCAGGGTGACTTTAATGTCTCCGTAGACCTCTGTGTCATCTGGCCAGTATCTTACACACTTCACCTGTGGCCAAGTAAGAGAGAGGGAAAGGACAGAGATGAGGCTGTATGAGCAGGTGGCTGAGTGTGAGCAGCTGTCTCGTCTGGATCTCCCATTCAAATAAACCCAAGGGATGCAGTGGCATTTCAGCTGGGACTGGCAAACAGCATAGGGCCAGGTTCACACCCAGAGGCACTAGGGCTATGAGAAATAATAGCTGTACCTTCCTTTGCCATGCTCCTCATGATTTTCCAAAGCAGTATCATACCAAGTGACCAAGCAGAATGAGGTGAGATTGGTGGGTATTTCTATTCCCATTTTGCAGATGAAAATAATACTCAAGTTTGGAGGTCCAAGGTCATGTGGCCAGTTATCTAGTTTTGGTTGAGTCCAATTTCTGCTATGTTAGACTGGGGCAGCTGAGAGTTATCAGCTGAGCAAAGATGAGAATAAAAGGAGGGAGACAGCAAGGAGGCAGAAACAGAAGTGGTCAGGAGAGGGTTGCTCTTAAGAGGTGATAATTGGGGTCTGGGAGGAGAAAGGTTCTTCACTGGGAGAAGGATGGAGGGTGCTGGGCTCACAGGGAAGGCTCTGCACCTGCTCTCTGCCCTGACAGTGGGCACACAAGCCATTCCCACATCCAACTCTGCAAGTCACACTCCTTGGAGGAGAAAGAGACCTTGGTTTCCCCTTAGAAGAACAAAAGCGTTATTACCATTCCGGGGGACGCTGCACGGCCTAGTGTGGCCTTTCCCACAGTGTGTTCCGCTGGGTGCTAATAGGTGTTAGGTAAAAAACAAGAAACAAAAAAAACAAACAGAAAAGGTTTTGTGGTTAAATGAGTTTGGGAAATGCTGATTAAACAAAGTTAAACAGGCTGCTTTGCTACCAGATTACTCAGCTCCTCGAGTGCTAACGCTAATGTTTTAGGACTCTCCAAAAGGGGCAGAGGACACAGCATTTCCCAAACGTATTTAACCATGGAACCCTCTTCTCACTAAGCATCCTGCAGACACGCATCCCATGGAACCCACTTAGGGAAACACTGGTTCAGCGCAACAGGGTTTGGAGGTGAGTGCACAGCACGGCTCTAGCACTTAGTAGCTGAGTAGCTTCCAGAAAGCCATGGAACCTTTCTGAGTCAGCTTCCTGTTAATGATAGATAACACTTACTTACTTTGTCTAACACTGCTTACTAAGTATTCTGTGAACAATTCACATGCGCATTTTAATTACCTATCATCATAACTTTATGAAGTAGATATTATTATTATATCCATTTTACAGGTGAGGATCTTTAGATTTATTCCTAGGGAAGCTAAAAAAATGCCCAAAGTCAACTGTTGGCCAGAGATGGAGTGAGGATGCAAACCCAGGCTGTCTTAATAATAACCAAGCACAACTTTGTTCAATTGTTTTGAGATAAATTTAATACACAATAAGTGTCCAGGTACAGTGGGTGACCACTAGCAGGAGTTCCACTAAGTGTTTGCTCCTCGCCAAATCCAGTTTAGAGTCATGGTCTATCCCTCAAGGGAAGCTGTTCCCAGTGTGGGATGTGATGTGGGGAGATTGGAATTTGCTGACTTCTTAATCTCTGGGATGGCCACTTAATTCATAGTAGCTACACCCTGGGATGTAGTCCCTGGGGAACAGTCTGAGCAGAGGGATCATGAGTGTTAGAATGAGAATCAAAAGTCAGATTTTGTGCCTGGGTTCTGGCTGAGTGACTTCAGGGTAGTTACTCTGTCCCTTAGGCTCTGTGACCTCATCTGTAAAATGGAGGAATGGACTATATATAAGGGTGAACAAGAGGGTAAAGTGGCACCTGGCCCCAAATCCCTATTAGGCTATGTGATGTCCACACTCCTTTACTGGATTATGACAGTCCAGATTCCCCTTTCCATGGCTATGTCCAGTACGCTTTAGCTTGATGGATATCTAGTCTTTGCCAAGACAAAAACTCACCTGGCCACTCTTTAGGTTAGTACATATGCTATGCAGAGAGGCCCTTTGAATCCTGGCATTTGTACACCTGTCTTTAAACTCAGCAGCCCACCAACCCACCTTAGTACAACAGGTGGGCAAAAGCAATCCCAATCCTAAGCCCTATCTAAGGAGGAACTAGGATAGAGTCTAAACAGATCAGAGAGGGAGACCAAGGCCTGAGCTCTGAAGAATGTCAAGGTTTAGAGGTCGGGGGTTGGGAAGGAAGAACAGGAGGCGAAACGTCAGATGCTGCTGAGAGGTGGCGGAAGATGAGCCGAGAGAAGCAAGCGGCAGTTGGATTGGTCAACATGAAGGATGCAGGTGAGGCTGACAGTACTGCCACTGGTGGAATGGAGAGAGAGAGAGCAGGTGCCTTGGAGAGGGTAGGAGAGAACGGGGTGAGGAAGCTGAGCCTTCCAGGGAGTCACTGAAGTTTGTCAGGAACATGGATGACAGGAGAATTACTTTTATTTGCCCATGTTGTCTTTTGAAGGAGAAAGGTACCGAGCATGTCTGTATGTAAGGAGTATAATTGAGCAACGAGGAAGAGACATTTTCCAAGTAAGGGGGGGCAATGAAAAAATCATTGATCAGAATCTGAGATTCAAGGCTTGCCACGGGAAGGGCAGAGACCCAGCTACTGACACACAGGGCAGGGCCCTGAGAAATGGCTGATGTTTGACCATTTGGGGGTCAGGGTATCAGCCATTTCTTACGGTTGAACTCCACAACAGAGGGGAAGAATGAGAAGATGTTGCAGATACAAGTAGGATGTAGCTTTGTGACTTGACGATGAGGGAGGTAAGTCTGATGGCTTCATTTTCCTTGAAATACATGAAGTTATCAATGGCGAGCAGAGTTGGAAAAAGGGATGAGGGACTTGAAGGGAAATGGCATTGCTTGAATGTGGAAGAAGAATGATACTGTTTCCCCCGGACAGTAAGGCACTTGGCACAACACAGGGGACGGAGATGCTCCAGCACACCTCTGGTATCCTCTGCCCAGGTAACAGCGGGAAAGGCTTACCCTGCCCACCTCCACGAGGTTTGTGACCATGACGATGCTGGCGGAGTTCTCCTGCCAGATCATTCTCCAAAAGTCCTTTACGGTCTCCTGCATTGGACCTGCCAACAGAGAAGGTGATAGGCTCAGAGCCTGCAAGTGCAAGGGAGCAGCTACGAGTTCGTCCCTCTTGACTGCTTTAGCGGGGCAAGAGCAAGGTCAGATGACTCTCACTAGTATACCAAGCAGCTGAGGCTGGAGCCAGAGGCATGAGAGCCTGGTGGAGCCGGAGCGAAACATGGATAAGAAAAGCTGCATTCCAAATGTGCATGGTCCTCAACTCCCCATCTTGTTGTCGCCCTCCTGCTGAGTCCCCCCAGCCATAAGTTCCCCTGACCATGACTTTATCTGAACTGAATATTGGAGTTTTCAAAAACTGGGCTCTGGTATCTCAGGGAGAGACAGAAGGAAATTGGGGTAGGGAGTGGAGATGCCCAATTTTGAGCTTGATAATTCCTGGAGGCACTCATCATTTGGAGCTCAAGGAGGAATGAAGGGATAGAAAAGGAAGGAAAAGAAAAGAAAAGATAAGGAGTGGGAGACAGGATCAGATAGTCCCAAGCAATTTACTTGGAAATTACTCTCTCCATGTCCAATCATTTTTAAAATTACAAAAGTAATACAGCATTTGCTATAAAATTTGAATAGCATTCTGATTTATATATAAATATATATATTTACTTCTAGAAGTATATCTATTATGAACATTTTTGATGCCCTTAAAAATTCTTACCAAGGATGATATTTTTCATAGCTGCAAAGTTTTCTATGATTTCAAGGTAATACTTTATTTAAGCAATTTACCTATTTTTGGGCATTGGAGATTTTCACTTTTTTCCTACTATAGAGAATGCTGTGAAGAATGTTTTTATATATGTCATTGTCGACATATATAATTATCTGAAGATTTTTTTCTAGAAGGAATTGAAAGGCATGATCATTTTTAACATACTGACAAGTTGCTTTCTAGGGCAACTGACTGAACCAGATATAGATGTGCACCCATTTAGAAGGTATGGCCACCTCATTTCTAACTCTGTTGGGTGGCACCTGCTAGAGGCTGAGACTTCTGCTCTTCCCTGCCTGGCCCTCCCTCCTGACCACTTCCCAGTGACCGCTCCTTCCTTTCTCCTTTCCACGTTGCACTGGTTGGCTCCGGAGCCTCACAGCCTCGCCTCTGGCTTCATTGCCAATGGCAGCTCATTTCTCTCCTCCAGGGCAGGGTCAGGACTCTTAGTGGAAAAGTAATGTTGGCATAACAGATGCAGGAGGGGTGGAAAGCAAGCCTTGCATTGATTTTCCAGAAAGCCCTCTTCCCTGGAACCCTTGAGGTCTCTCTGAGGAACCAGGCAGAGGGCACTTACCTTGAGTTGCAATGTAATGCCGGGGTCGATGGTACCCCTGGATAATGGAAGGAAAGCATAGTCTCCAATCAAAGTTTGCAAACAGCACAACATTAACAAAAATACCTTTCCCTGGCTTGATTTCCTCACAGGCAAAGAGAAGTGACAAAGGGGAAATGAGATAATGCCTGTAAAACACTCAGTAAGTCACCAGATGCTAACTATTATTATAGCTGCTTGTGAGGTGTCCATCCAGGCTTGCCTTGGGGCTGGTGGCATTGGGAGCAAAAGCCATGTGCATCTCTTATGCCCATGTACCCCATAAGAGGAGAGACGTTTTCAGGTATACGGGGGACACTGAATACTAAAAAAATCTTTCCTGAACTGTGATTACATGCAGAACACTGTACAAGGCACTGTGGGATGCCCAGAGGAGAAAAGAGAAGAAACAATTCCATTGTTGACTTCTTGCATTAGTAACAATTAAAAAAAGAAAACTGGGAAGAATGCCACATTGCTTCTCTCTGCCAACATATTTGGGCTTTTAATTAAAGTTCTGCGTGCAGAGAGGACCTGCCATGGAGGTGTGAAGATGGAGTCCTATGCTACTGGCTAAGGGCCACTTTCTTATTTCCTTGTACATTTCAGAGTACTCCCATAGCCCTGCTAGACTCTTGTGTGGGATTACCCTGGCACCACATAACCCTAGTAATTGGAGAAGAGGTTGAACACAACTCTCTCTTTTGCTTGAGTGTGGGATACGTGGAGGGGAACCTTCCTTGTTACAGAGAGGTAGCAGATTGTATTGAGTGCAAGTTTCAGGGACTAACAGATTTGTACTTAGTATAGAACTTTGGATGCAATAGGTATTTAGGGAATGAATGGATGGACACATTTTATCTTAAACACAGATGCCAACTTGGAGCCTCTGGAGAGATTGTGGACAGTCCTGAGATCCTTTTAACCTTTATGGTTAACCATGTCTAGAGAAAATATATCCTAAAGTTTGATGAGCCTTTCTTTTGGTTTCAAATTTTGAACAGTCCTGACCTATCAAAGAGGATAAGCTGCCTCAAGGCCTCCTTCAGGGTATAAGCCAGAATTCCCAACTGTATGGGTTTTGGTGCAATAGACGTGGTTTCTCTAAAATTTTGGATCTACTTGCTGATGCAGAGACTGTTTCTCTGCCTTAGTTTTTCACTTGGTCAATAACTAGTTCAGAAGTACCTCTAATTGCTGGGCATTCTCTAGAGCTGATTGTCAACACCAACCCAAGGTCAAATCCTGATCAGAACTGTTGTATTATCCACATCATCATCAAAAAACCCATCTACACTCTGCTTGAGTAGTCCCATTCACATAGCAAGGACGCTGACTAGGAAGGCCGCGTGACATGTACTTGCAAGCATTATGGACCTACCCACTTCCCTGGGTTTGAAATCTGGCTCTGTCCCTTTTGGGTTATATAGTTAGGGCAAGTTATTTAGCCTCATTGTGCCTCAGTGACTGTTTTTTCTGTAAAATGGAGATAAGAGTATTCAAATCAAATAGTGGTTTTCAGATTAAATGAGTTAACATGTGATAGTTACTATGTGCCAGGCACTATTCTAAGATTGAACACAGGTGTCTTTGCTCTTATTATTATATTATTATTTGTTTGGCCAACATTTATTAAGAGCTTACTAAGATTAAAACTGCCTAATAGGGGGGCTGGAGCGGTGGCTCAGCGGTTTCGGCGCTTGCCTGGCAAGTACAAGGACCCGGGTTCAAACCCCAGCGCCACATACACAACTAAGTTTTGGAGCAACTAAAGCCATGTGAAAAACTAAATAAAGTTGTTTCTCTCTTTCTCTGTCTCTCTCACTGTCCCTCTTTCTTTAAAAAAAAAAAAACTGCCCACTAGGGGTTGGGGATTTAGTTCAGTGACAGAGTGCTTGCCTAGCACTCGCAAGGCCCTGAGTTCAGTCCTCAGCCCTGGAAAACAAACAAACAAACAAAAAACTGCCTACTAAACTTTTGGAGGGTGCTGGGATGATGGGCCCTCTCTTAGTGTAATAACTTCTCTGAGACACAAGAGGAAAGAGGCCCATTTGCTCCTCCAAGTCAAGGTGGACAGGGTGTGCAGGCTGACCAGGAGAATTAGACTTGGGGATAGTCCACTAGAACCGGGAGTGATGTGGTTTCTCAAATATGCCCTCTCCCTCTTCCACCATCGCCACTTTTTCTCATAGCCTTCACCCTACCTGGCCTGGAAGATGGCATCGACCTCCTGCTGCCTTCCCTGCTTCCAGTCTGGACTCCACAACTCATCTGCTTTATACCCCAGGGAGCTTCTTATTGCACCGTGGACTGTGTTATCTTCCCATTTGTAATCCTGCAATGGCTTCCCATCCCTTGAGTGGTAACACCCCAAGGCCTCATCTCCGGAGCTAATTATCTGTCCTCCCCCTCATCTGGAGCCTCATTTCCAGTTGCCCCTTTCCATCCATTCCACAATCCAGGTATGCCATATTCTAGCTCCTCTGCCCTGCTCTTCAGATGTGACCACCCCTGTGATGCAGAGGTAGCGACTTCCTCCTGAGAGATCCCACAGGGCTTCGGATGCGCCCAACAGAGGAATGTGCCACATGAGTATTATACTTTTCTCTATTTGGGCCATGGGCCATGCACCCAGAGCTGGGTGTAGTTTTCAGCAAAGGCTGATTGGTGGAATACATGCATCAATATGCTTTTGAAGTTGGGGCACTCCTGTAATGCAAGGGTTGGAAGACCAAAGGCCCTGGAGAAAACTGATTTGATGGATTCTATGTGCTTGAAAATCAATAAGATGAAATTCTGAGCAAGAAACAAATTCACATTTCAATAGAGGTGGCTCAGGCTCATGGTATTGTGCTTTTGTTTCTTTGCTCAGCCATTCGTTGTCCAACAGGTGTTAACGGAGCATCCAGTGCTCTGTACAAGGCACTGGGAATCCGAAAATGGATCAGAGGGAAGTGAGTTCAGCTTTGAAGCAGCTTGCAGACACCAATGAACTGGGATCAGAGCTACAAAGGGGGAAGCTGTGGGGGCTTTGTGGAGCACCCCTGGGAGCTGACTCAGCTGTGGAGGCCGCAGGAGTGTTCTCTGAGGAGGTGGTGCTTTAACTGGATTCTTAATCACGCTTAGTTGAACCTCTCAGTACCCCTATCATTCCCATTCTATCCCTTCAGCATTTGGCTCAGTCTTCCTGCCACTGTCCCCATTGCTCACTGGCTTATAGCAGCAGGAGCAGCAGTCCTGTTTCTGCCCAGAGGCCTAAGCATGGGCCGTTCCCCATGTCTGTCCCCAGATAATGGAGCAGTTTCTGCCTCATTCCTTCAGATTTCTTGTCAGTTGTCAGTCACTGCTTCAGAAAGCCTTCTCTGACCACACCACCTGCTTCTTCCCACTTTCCCTGGCTCAGTTTCATTCAGGGGACTTATCACCAAATGGCACACCCTTCTTTATTCTTTTACATGCTTGCTGTCTGTTCATCTCCCCCAGCTGAACAGGAGCTCCACTCGGGCAGGGTGCTATCTGGCTGTGTCCCCAGACCAGAGAAGTCTTTCTGGACTATCAGTCCAGATAAAAACAAATGGAATACATGCATGCCGTGTGCCTGTCCCCACGTTGCATCTGAGTAAAGAGACCCTCCCTGGCCTCCAAAAACCCACGCAGTCCCCAGACAGAAAACATTCAAACCGCAAGATTCCTCAGGAAAGAAGATAAAAGGAAATATACTGCTCAATTGGGATTCCTCTGGGGATTTGCCAAGACCTAGCACAGAAAACTTCCTAACCTTAAAAGAACTTTGAGTTCATTTAAGTCCCACCTACACAGCACGCAAATCGACTGCAAACCAGCTCTGGGTCTGCCTCCATCTGTCTGTGAGCAATGGGAAAGAGGTTTGTATCCAAAACGCATTCATCTCACTCTGCACTCACGCATCTGTTACTTACCAGGGACCCAGATACGATATTTATTTCCAGGTTCATAATTTATAACAGGTTCAAGTGGCCAATATATTTTTTGGGTGTGCAAATAAATCCACCAGTGGGATGGTTCAGGTGGTAACAGACCAGAGGCTCAGACAGGGCTGGCCCGATTCTGCTCATTATACAAATGGAGCCACTTTAATGGACTGTCAAGATCCAGTTGTGGAGAAATGATTCTAGCCTGACCATTTAGCTCTCCGGAGAGAGGATTCTGGTTGGGGTGGAAGCCAGGGCAAATGAGTAAAGACTCTATAGCTAGTGTGTGTGTCTTGCCAGGAATCCCAGGGAGACCTGAAGGATTTAACTTTGCTGGAGTATACGGCAGGTTCCCAACTGTCAGTCCCACAGAGGAAACACTGTGCATGGAGGTGGCTGTGGTTGGTGTCTTCTCCCGCCTCTCCATTTCCTCTCTCTTCCATTCTGCGCTCTGCTGTGTGCTGTGGAGACTGACTGCAGGCACCATGCAATGGGCCCCATGCCTTCCTGCTTCTAGGAGCATGTGGCCGATGAGGAACAGAAGCAGAAGTCAGAGGCCAGCAAGACAAGGTTGGAGTAATGTCCGTCTAGATCCTTCCCTGCCAGGTCACCATGGGTTGACCTTGCCTCACTACTGAGGGTTATGTTTCCTTTGCTGAACAGCAGCTCTGTCCCCTTGTTTAGGTGTAGCACTAACCACTAAAAGCTGTTTGCCTTCGCCAGCCACAAGACTCTATGCCACACCCTGCTGGCTTCCCTCAATCCTATCCACATCCTCATTAAACTTTCAAGGAGAGTTACCCCCTTTCAGTGATCCTGTTTCCTTTTGGGACCCTGACAGGTGCTTTGCATCAGTTATTGTATATTCATTCGTAGGCCAGTATTATTATTCCATTTGATAAATATCAGAATGAGTAAATAGTTTATCCCAATCACAAAATTAGTAATCAGAAAGGCCTGGATTCAATACACCCAACAAGGACCTAATTTAGGACTATGGTCTTGGTAGCCCTTCATTCTAACCGTTGAGATCCAGCCCAGGGTCCAATGCTGCCTATTAGGACAGCATGTGGTGCAGGCTACGCAGCCTGTGTGCATGATCTCCTTCTTACCCACACAGAGAGAGGTTGTGTGTGTTCCGGCTGGGTGGAGAATTAAAGTCTAGCTGTGTGATCCTGGGCAAGCTTAACCTCAACTCCTGCTTTCCTATCTTAAAACACCCACAAAACTCTTTGTAACAATAGAATATGATGGAAAAGGGAGGGGTTATTAGTCCTGGAGTTGTAGAGATTCACTTGCATTGGAAGTGATTTCATTTGTTGCCAGCACAACACCAGCGTTTTTTGGTTCTCACTGTAGTCAGATGCTCACTCAGCTATGGACTGAGTCTGAATCTAGGAGGGTGACTTTGCCTAGAGGTTTCCACTCTGATGACATGCTAGATAGACACAGCAACGGGAGCCATGCAAGACCCTGCGTGGACTGAGGCTGTCAGGACCTTCACATCTACCCAGAAGTAGACAGGGTCAAGGAGAAAAAGAAGGAATCAATTCCACATGTGCTGACTGAGGCCCCACTGAATGCTGGCTGCTAGGTGGTGTTAGGGAGTAGACGGAAGGGCAGAAGAAAGGGCACTGGATGGAGAGTGATTTGTGTCAGATTCCTACCCTGGTTCTGCCATTGGCAGTGCATGGTCTTGGACCAGCTTTGTAATCTCTCTAACCCTCAGCTCCCCAAATGGACGTTGGATGGGATAAGACCCACCTGGAAGGGTTGTTAGGAAGACTTGGTACGCTGATTCATTTAAACCACCCGTCAGAGGACCCAGGAGTGATTGATTCATTGAGACTACTCTTATGGATTACTACTCTTATGGTGGGGAGCTGCTCCTGATTCAAGCTCCTGCTCCCTCCATCACAGCTCACAGCATGATCCTGGATATCACTTAACCGTAACAGCCTCAGCACCCTCATCTAGAAATGGGTAATAAAGATGACCTGTGAAATTGAGGTACTACTTAAGGTGGTGCTGGTACATGAGAGGGGACCAATACTTCTTCGGTTATTAAAAACCCCACTTGCCTGACTGATTCTTTTGTCATCCTTTCAGGCCACCCCACCCTCATCTTAAGACTGTGGTCCTATATTCCCTGCTCTGTGAAGGTTTCTTTTTCTTATCTGAGCCTCTCACCAGTCTGAGTCCATTTTGGGTTAAATTTGATTCAGAAGGTTGGTTTTTCTGCCTCACAGCAGAGGGTATGCTCAGTGTTTGTGAAATGGATAAGGGGTGCACAAGGAAAAGGCTGGTGGCATGATTGGTGAAGGCTTAGAGTGCCCTGCTTGACTGGAGACAGGCTACTCAGAACTTGCCACCTCCTGGTGAGCTTTCCAAGAGAGACTGTCCACCTTCACCTCCAGGGAAGGCCCAGACCCTGATCTTAACCACTTCCTGTCTGGGAAATAGGAAAGAACCTCTCCAGGTGTTTCGGACAGAGGGGATTTAGTGTGGGGAGTTGGTTCACCAGGTGACGGAGAAGCCAAGGTGTCAAACAGGGGACAGTGCGGTCACCTTGAGACAGACAATAGTAGAAGGCTGTGACAACTCTTTGAGCTATTGAGAGACAGAGAAGTTTCCAGAGCCTAGGAGCTGGGGCTGCTGGTTGAAGGTGGAACCATGGTGGCCCTGACTGAGGCAAACTACAGCGGCAGAGGTGATGCAGACATGGCTGGAACTGCCGCACAGGGAGAGAGGTGGAATATGCTGGTTTCCTTCCTGCTGCTTTCTGATCTCCCATCAGTGCCTCTCATTAAAGGAGTCAGTCCCCCTTCTTCTCCGCACACTACATGCACACACACACATGCACATAGACACTCCCACCTGCAATGCAATTCAGAGAGAGCAGAGAAGGACAAGGACTAGATCTGAGACCCCCACAAGGCTCCATACATATTTGTTGAGTTACTGAATCAAGGCTCAATGTAGATTATGAGGGAATTTGCAAAGGATGCCTCTGTGCTTTACAGTTTGTCTACAGATACATTCTGGAGTCTGAGAGACCAATGTGCATTTCTGAGCCATCCTTCAAGACCCCTGGGCTCTGAAATTAGGTCCCGAGAAGCCTGGCTTGAATTAGTCATGGTGAGATGTTCGTGCTGCCGAAGGGGCCACTTTCTCCTTTTGTCACCTTTCTTACTTCCATGAACACCCTTTGAATTGAGCCCTTCCTCAGCAGTCTCTAGAATACTGAAGCAGTCTATTTCCTAATCAATTGCCTTATTTCTAGGATCTGATCTATCTTATCATTGTTAGCAGATAAATCAAAGCTCAATTCTGACCCAAATATCTCCCTGAGCAAAATCTTTCAATAGTTTCCTCTGCCCTTCAGGATAAGGTGTGACTTTAGTCTGGCCATCGGAGCCATCAGTAATCCAGTGCCAGCCTTGCTTTCTACTGTTGCCACTGCATGGGCTCTGCTCCCCTCGCATGGAGCTGCCAGTGCTTCTATCCCAGCTGCCCCATCTTGGCTTGTCCTGCTCTCTAACCAGAGTCCATCTTCCTTCTCTTTGATTTTAAATTCTACGTGTGCTTGAAGCATTGGTTCACTTCATATTTTGTATTCCTGATGGAAAAAATAGTGATATTTTCCCCACCTCTGAATCCTTACAGCATTTTATCTGGATGCATGACACGTGTCACTTCTAGCCTGCCCTGGCATTATTAATGTGCATGGCTTATCTTCCTCCTGAGGTTTTAGCGGGTGGAGACCACGGCATTTTCAGTTTTACGGTTCCCATAGCATCTACCATACAGTGGTCACTTTAAATTATTTTGTTGTGTTCATTGCTGCACCTTCAAAGGAACGGATGGATGGATGGATGGATGAACAGGCACATATACAAATTAATACATGGGGTGAATGAGGATGACTAACAACAGTCCTGGATTCTCCAGCCTGCCTGAAAGAGGACGAAGCTTTAGGTGGCTAATCTACTTGGGTCATGCAAACCAGGGAGAAGCAGACTGCTTGGGAGAAATTCCAGAAGGGCCACCTTCTGTGGGACAGGTCAAGGACAGCAACTGATCTTGAGTCTGTCCAGCCAACCCCAGCTGCCCAGCCCCATCAAGACACTCACGTCAATGTAGTTGGCATTGATGTAGTCAGAGTGTGGGTCTCCATCCAGCACCAGCAACCTCACCCGGGAATGGTCATCTGCAGAGAGAGCAGAAAGCAAGGGGTGGTGGAGAAGGAGCCTTCAGGCAAGAGGCCAGCGATTCCCTCCTTTGGAGCCACCACTACTAGTTATTGCACCCAGCTGTGGTCATGCTTTCTCATTTAATCCTCAACATTGCCCTCAGTTATTACCCATTTATGGAGGAGGAGGTCCAGGCTCAGGGAGGATGCCAGCCTTAAAATGGACCTAGGAGTGCTTCTTCCCCTTGGTTTCCACCTTCCCTTTAGATTCTGGTTTCCCTATTACCTAACCATATGAGTCACCTTCTTCTTAAGTCTTGCTATCACCAAACACATGGAGATGGAAAATGCTGCTTCGTAGGACTATGCAAGAGAGGCCACACAAATGCACTCAGGACCCGAGAGTTGCCTCTGAGTTAATGGGCTCCATTTCCACACTTGCTTAGAAGTGGCAAGTTCGCCTGTTCCCCATATGTGCACAATAGCTTTGCTTTTGCCTCTTGGAGTATTTGTTGCAAATAGATTGTTGGCTTCCTATTGCTATCAATACTCTCATTAAAGTGAGGCTGATTAAATCATTTTAAAAGAGGTCATTGGTAACTAAAAATTGTGTTACTGAAGAGGCTTTTTCAAAAATCTAGGCATGAACAAGATCTGCATGCTTACTTCAGATAACACCAAAAAACCTGGAAAATGATATATTAGAAGAATCAGAACAATGCTTTACAATTAATCAAGGTGAGTTCTGACATTCTAATAGGTGCAGGCAAATGGAACAGCCTGGTTGGGTCTGAGTAGGAAGAATGTAGTTCTTTTCTTTCTTTCTTTTTCTTTTTCTTTTTTTAAAGAGAGAAGGACAGTGAGAGAGAGAGAGAAAGAATTTTTATTGAATTTTTCACATGGCTTTTGTTGCTCTGACACTTAGTTGTGTATGTGGATGCTGGGGTTTGAACCCATGTGCTTGCGCATGCTGGGCTAGTGCCATAAACCATGAGCCACTGCTCCAGCCCCAGGAGGAATGTCGTTGGCTCCCCAGGTCCCTATGCACGTATCATCGTGTCATCAATGAATCCATTGGCCACTGACCAGTCCTTCTTACTCCAGGGCAGGAGTAGGGTTCAATGCAGGTGGACTAGAGTGTTCTGAGTATCCTTGAGGGCTTCCAGGGTGGGAAAAGTCAAGTCAGCATATCTTGTTCAACTCATACAATGCTCTGCAATTTATAAATACATCTATTGCAAGTAACAGAAACCCCCTTGAGAACACAGACATAATCTGTCTTGCTCCTTGCTCCATCCCGTGCCCTCCAAAAGAGCCTGGCATGCGGCAGGTGCTCAGTGAGAACCTGGGGGAATGTGTAACGGGTGATCTCTTTCTCTCCTCACAATGTTCCCATGGAAGCGGCAGGTTGGGTTCTGTTAACTCTTGTTACAAACAAGGAAACTGAGGCTCCCATAGATTGATAGGCCACGTGGCCAGAGAATGGTAGCACACAGAAGAGTGGGTCCTCTTCCAAAGAAGGGCTAAGCAGGACATGAGAAACCATCTCTAGTGTACCCAGCAGAGAGGATTAACTGCAGAGAAGTGATTGCCTGGGTGGCAGAAGAGTTTTTGAGAAGCTAGACAGGAGAGAGGGAGAGAGACGAGAGAGAGAGAGAGAGAGAGAGAGAGAGAGAGAGAGAGAGAACTTTCAACAAGCAGTCCACAACCCCCAGGGTGATGAAATTCCCAGATCTCAGGAGCTGGTGCTGCCTGCTGGGACTGGGCCACCATAGGCCTCTTTGGTGAGGGCTGGAGACAAGGAGAAGCTTCCTTTTCTGCTGGAGAAGGTCACTATGATCGGGACAATGGTGGGGAGGGAAACCTGCATGTCATTGGCTGTACCCAGCCAGAAGCCTGCAGATTAGAGAGGCTGGGGGAGGGAGACTGCAGAGGTCCGGTCCCTGCAATGCAGAGTCCAGGGAGCGGCAGAAGGGGAGGAATGGGTCCAGTCATGGACAAACAGGCCCAGGACTGGTGTAGGATGCTGTCTCATGTCCATCCATCAATTTATTCAGAATTCACCATCGAGGATCTGCCATGTGCCACTCTGCCAGATAGAGTTATGCCTGTCGCCACTTTGCTCACCATGGGGAAGGGTTTTAGTGGAAGCAGCTAGTAGACAAAAGGTCTGGGGTGTGAAACGGGGAGGAGTTTGAGCTTCATTGAGTTCGTGATGGGTACCAGAGAATATAGACATTACCTCAATCATTTATTCCACAAAACCTAACTTCTTATAATGCTAGAGTGACACAGTATTATGGTTTTTCCTATTTCAGAGAGATAGAAACTGGAGCTCAGAGAGGTTAAGCGGGCCTACTAAGTAACACAGGCTCCCTCTCAAGTCTGAAGTCCCATTCCAACTGCAACGTGCTGCCCTGGGACCTCAGGAGTCTCACAGGTACTGCTGTACTTTGTGCGAATAGTGGTCCCCAACTCCATCAGCATTCTAGTTCCAGACAAGGCAGGGAAGCAGATATATTCCATCTAATGGGCTGAGATTCAACAGGACCTGGCACCTGACTCTGAACCCCAGATATCAAGCCCTGTTATCAGCAGTTACAGAAACTTTAAACCTTTAAAAAGTTAAAATGCATGTTATGCTTTGATTCAATGGTCTTGCTAATGACTCATTGATTAAAAATATTTTTTTAATTATTAAATTATGCCTTCCCCTAGGGCTCACAGCATTGGAAACAGAGAGTCTGATTTTAAAAACTGAAAGGGACTAAAATAAGATATAAAATTAAAAAACCAGAAAGGAAAACCCATTATAAACAAAGCAGAAAGAATCAAGCTTCTGTCTTCTAGTTAAATATCCTTCAAGATGAAAGGTGCCTCCAACCACCAGCTGATGGTATTCACCAATATCTCCTCTTATTTATGTATTGAAGGCACGTTTATTGAACACCTGCTATGAAAGAACTAAGAAAGTGTTACCAAATGTGAGTCTTATGCGTAGGGTGTTTGTTAAGTTAGTGGGAGAGCGGGATTACACACAGAAGTGGAACTTCAAGGTCTGGAAGGTAGGGAATTGAAGGTTTTGTGTAGTGACATGTGAATGAGGAATGGAGAGGGAGTAAGGTTTGACCATGGGACAATGGGGAAGAGCGTTTCCACTAGAGAGAACAGCAAGGCTGAAGGGAGAGATCCTGAACGAGCAGGTGCCAAGGGTGGGCTGCCCATGTCCTGTCCGGGGCACATAGAGTATGGGGGGCAGGGTGTGCAGAGGAGGCAGCTGGGGTTAGGCTTCAACATGCTAACACTGAAATAACCAGGTTGGACTCGGTAGGACATCTAAGTTCAGCCTTTCCTTTCCACTATCATGGAAAGATATTTTAGTATGAAATAACCAAAACTCATTCCCACATAGGTGGCAAGAAGACCCACTTTTAATTTGTTATGTGAGGTAGGGAGTTGTAGATCATATTTGGGTTCAGGGCTTAGCTCTACCATGTGGCAAGCCAATTAATCTCCCTTAGCCTTGGTTTCCTCAGAAAAATGGAGCCAATATTATATGGCTCTTAGAATGCTGAGATAATTCAAAGAGAAAATGCAGGCATGAAAAGACAGGCAACAGAGAAGGAGAAAATATTTGCCAAACCCATATCTGATAAAGGATATGTATCCACCACATGCAAAGAACACCTAAAATTCAACAATAAGAAAACAAACAAACAGAAAAGATCTGGATAGACATCTCATCAGGGAAGATACACAAGTGACAAGAATATGAGAAGATGTTTAACATTCTATGTCATTAGGGGATTGCAAATGAACACAAAGTGAGGTGTTGCTTTACACACATTAAAAAGGTATGAATCCCAAAATGCTGGTGAGAACATGGAGTGATGGGAATTCTCACTCATTGCTGATGGGAATTCTCACTCATTGCTGATTGGAATGCAAAATGGCACAGCCACTTTGGACAATCTGGTGATTTCTTACAAAGTGAAACATACTTTCACCATACTGTCCAGCAATTATACTCTTTGGTATTCACTCAAATGTATCTGGAGAATCCTCAAAAAACTAGGGATGAGCCCACCATATGATCCTGCTATTCCTCTCCTGGGTATTTTTCCAGGGGATTTAGAATCAGCCCACTACAGTGACACAGCAATACCTATGTTCAGAGCAGCTCAATTTACTATTGCTAAATTATGGAAACAACCCAGATGTCCCTCAGTGGATGAATGGATCCAAAAACTGTGGTACATATATACCATGGAATTTTACACAGCAATTAGAAATAATTATATTGCAGCCTTTGAGGTAAATGAATGGCTATGGAAGAAATTATGCTGAGTGAAATCAGCATAACCCAGAGAACCAAGGGTCGAAAGTCTTCACTCTTCTGTGGAGGCTGGAGCTAGACCCTGGCCATGGAAAAAGGTGGTCTATTATCATGTGTTAAATCCAGATAAGATGTAATGTTATACAACCTAATACAGTTTTAGAGATGTTTTGGGAAGGAGAGGGGAGGGATAAGGGTGGTAATTGGGGGGGCACTCTTGGGGGTAAATCTAATTTTCAGAATCTATATACCTTTTATATTATTTCGTTAAAAACTTGTATGATTGTTCAACAAATAAATTTCTTAATAAAAAACTTAAAGACTAAAAAAAAACCCCTACACTGGAGTGTTTATAGCATCTCTACTCATAACTGCAAAAACTTGAAAGCGTCCCAGGTGTCCTCCAATAGGTGAATGGATAATCAGATTATGACACATCTACACAATGGAATATTATTCAGTGATAAAAAGAAATGAATCCTCAGGTCATGAAACACAAGGAGGAAACGGAAATGCATGTTGTTAAGTGAAAGAAATCAATCTGGAAAGGCTATGTATTGTGTGATTCCAGCTATATGACATTATGGAAATAGAAAAATCAGTAGTTGTCAGAGACTTAGAAAAGGAGGTTGGGTTGAATAGATTAAGTACAGAGGGGTTTTTTTAGGGCAGTGAGGCTATTTTATGTGTTACTCTAATGATAGACATATGTCATTATGCATTTGTCAAATCCTATGGAACTGTACAACATAAAAAGTGAACCTAATATAAGCTATGGACTTTAGCTAATGAGAATGGACCGATATTGATTCATCATTTACAACAAATGTTAAGTCCTAATGCAGGATGTTGATAAAAGGGGAATCAGTACATAGATGGCTGGGAGAGCACATGTGGGAAGTCCGCACTTGCTTCATGGTTTTTTGTGAACCTATAACTGCTGCAAAAGAAAGTGTTAGGGCAATGCTTGATATACAGCAGGTGCTTAATAAACTGTGGTTGAGGGCTGGATGTGAGGCAGGCAATGAGCCGGTGGCAGGGACACTTAGAAACCAATGTTCTCCATCTGCCCTTCTGTACAGGTACAGATCCACCTACTGCAGAGGCAAAGAGCTATTGTGTGTGCTCACTAAAGGGCAGAATTCGACTATGGGGCCGAGGCAAGGAGAAGCAGTGTCCTCATGGTTTATGTATCCCTTCTGGGAAATGCTAATATTATTCCGTGTCCCTTTCTTCTTCTAACTTTATATAATTAGAAAGATAAAAAACTCTGTTTACCCACACGCGCATGGAGAAAGACGGGGAGGAAGGCGACATGAAGGAGTTTATACAAGGTAATTTACAAGCAGCCCAGAACGTTCATTATGCTCCATCTACGTTCTGCAAGCTTGAAAAACAGTTAATTTGGAACTCCTCATTTGATATTCAAGACAAGGAGAGGAGTTAAGAAGAGTCACATGGAGGAGAAGCAAACTCCTCAACGGCGAGGTGAGAGGCAGGTACAGGAGCTGGGTCCCCAGGTTCTCAGGTGAGGTGGGAGATGGGCAAGGGCTGGCTTGTGGGAGCAGGGAGCTGGGGCAGCAGGTAGAGGGGAGATATAACTTCTAGGGCTTGAAGATCCCCAAACATCCCCCAAACACAGCTGTAGGGGAAAGTCTTCCCTCTGTATGCAATGGATCTGATCCTCCTTATTTGAGGACAAGGACCAGTGAATATTGGTAAATAGTTTACAAACAGCTCTCTGGGGGTGGGAGAGATGGGCTCTTATACATCACATCTGTTGATTTCTGTGGTGTCAATACTCCTACCATTGCCAACGAATGTCAAGCTAACAACACACATCAACCAGATCACAAAATTCCTGAAAATTTAACAGTCTGTTCTTGCAAGCTGGTGTGTATTAGCTGTACAGCACACCACAGCCTCACCATAGCCCATAACAGCTTATATGACCTTACGGTGTGCAACCACCTCTCTCCACACTATCCTGATAACTATGAATTTCTTAAAGTCGCTCAAATGCACAATGTCCATTCTGGTCACAGGGCTGTTGCATGTGCAAAGAAACACATCCTTCCCAGACTGATGGTGAACTTGGATCTTGCATTCCAATTCTTCCTCTCTCCTCATGGCTGTGCACTCACTCTGTCCTGTGTCAAGATCATCAACCAATTCTTATTTTCAGTAGGAGGGAGCCAAGGGCCTGGGTGGGCTGTGAAAGCAGACCCGAGGTCTGCCATATCCTAACCATATTACCTGGGAAAAATTACCACAATCCCTGAACAGTGACCTACCCAACTCTAAGGGAAAAATCAAGTCTATCCTTGTAGACTTACTACAAAGATCAAAGGAGATATGGAAGCCCTTGTATGTTGCAAGAATCAACACAAATACATAACTTCCTTCTTATTACTCTAGACCAGTAGTCCTCCAAATGCATTGCTAGGCCAGTAGCATCAGCAGCACCTGGGAACTTGATGGAAATGCAAATTCTTGGACCTTGTTGTAGACTTCCTGAGTCACATACTGGCATGCGGACCTGGTGGCATGTGTTTTATAACAAACCCTTCAGGGGATTTTGATGCACATGGGGGTTTGAGTATGTAGAGAGGTGCCTGGGTGTTCACTTGAATCTCTCTTGGTAAAGACCAAAAGATCCTGCTGGAACTAGGCCATGAGATTAGAGACCCACTTTGTGCCCAGTGGAAAGTTTCGGGGGTTTACCAGTAGAGAGGTAAGATGGGCCAGGCCCTATTCTGGAAACTGCATGGATATTGTGCCATTTGATTCTCATATTAATTCTGAGAGATAGACATCACTACCCCATTTCATGGATGAGAAACTCAAAGCTCCAAGAAGTTTGAAAATTTAGGAGAGTTCTTTATAGAGTGGTGGGGTTCTTATCCTTCCTTGAGCCCCAAGACCAATTGCCTGCACACCCCTCCATGCTAGGCCCCTCTAGCCCTCACTTGCCACCAACATTTCAGTCTCCAGCAGTAGGCCCCAACCCATTGTAGACACATGCCTACCCCAGACAAGAGGGTTCAATTTCCACCATTGCACAGTTCTAACTCAGAACAAACTGGAGCTCCCCCTCCCTTCCTCCATCGTCAGATGTGACCCAATAACTCAGTCATCTCAGGTCACATGCACTTTTAGAGAAAATCACTTCAAAGAGGTGGGGCTGGGGAGAGAATATCATTTGATCCTTGTTGTGTGTTCTTCCTGTCTTCTGGGCACAGCAGAGGATAAAGAAAAGGTACAATTTTTCAGGCAAAAAGAGATTTGACTCATTACAATGAATTGTGGAGCCAAAAAACCATTTCCTAGAAGTATTGGAAATGTTAATGCCATTATCTTGCATGAGTGGATTGGGAGAAGACAGGTAATTCTGCGGAGATGCCCTGGGTACCCCATTGAAGCTAAAGGTCTGTGCATTCAATCTTGATCGAGTCACCATTATCAAGAGAGAGGGTGGCTTGGGCATGGCACAGAGACAGCCCCTCATTCTGGGCACATCCTTGCCCTGGCATCTCCATGCTGGCTGAAGTTGGGCAGTTCTGTCTGCGAGGCCTCGGGAGGAGCTGTTCCAACAGATGTAACCTTTGAGGGATGGGAAGGGCCTGAGGCAGAGAAGTGGGAAAGTGCCAAGAGGGGCGAGAGGGGTGCTGGTCCCCCCGACACACCTGCTTGACTGCAGAGCAGGTAGCCCAGGCAACGCCCCAGGGAGGGGCCTTTCCAAAAGAAGAGAGTGAGGTTTCTTATTTGAATTCCTTCAGAAGCAGATCCTGAGTCAAGGATTTGGGTGCACGCTGGTGATTTGAGACAGGAAGCACCAGGGAGAGGGAAGTGAGAAACCCACAAGGTATGTCACCCAGCGGTGGCCACTGTGGAGAACGGGAGCTCAGTCCTGCTGAGGAGCTCAGGGAGAATGTCTAGAGCGTGCACCTCCAAGCTGCACCACCTGAGAGGAGCAGGAGCTGGGCCCCTACACTCCCACTGCCATCAGGAGTCGGATGAAGGCAGCTTTTGCTGGGAACACTTAATTTTCTGGCACTGTGGCCTGTCCTACAAGCAGAGAGGAGGCTCAGCCGCCAGAACAAGTGCGTGGGAAGAGACACACGTGTGGGCAGTTGGAATTAGGACCAGCACGTACACAGGGGACAGTGTTGAGGAAATGGCAGGATGCCAGCGATTCCTGTACCTGGACAGGTCTGCAGGACACAGGCAAGGGCCACCTTCAGAGATGGCAAAGAAGAATGAAGGCCAAGAGTCAAGAGCACCCACTTTGTCATCTACCTCAGTCTCCTCAGGCATCAGCAGAAAACCTGCTGTGAGAAAAGGCCTCTGGGTGCGCTCTGAACCTGAGTCCCTCTCTGGGGACTACTGCACCCTCCCACCTCCTTCAGGAAGAGAAACCTGAAAGAGCTGCGTGTTCTGAGGTCAGGTCCTCGGCATGTGTTCTCCCCCAAAATGTAGATGAATCTTATGTGGAGGATTTCTCCGCGAGGAGCATTTGGTGTCCTGGTAGGCAACAGACCAGGGCTTTGGTCATGGAAGTCTTACGGGCTGTGTGACCTTGAGCAGCCAATTTCATCTCTGCACCTTCTTTCCTTGCCTTAAACTCAGAAGAAGTTAGACTAGAGCTTATGCAAATTTAAAAATCTGTGACTCAAGGGCCACATGAGATTCAGATCCAGGATTTGTTCATCTTTATTTGGCTTCTCCATACTGAGATCTGACCTAGAGCTACCTCACAGAAGAGAAACTGAGGGTCAGAGAAATGAAGGGACCTTGTTGAAGATCATGAGCCAAAAAAAAAAAAAAAAAAAAAGACAGAATTGTGATTAGAATTTGGGCCTGTCGGGGCTGGAGTGGTGGCTCAGGGGTTTCGGCGCTTGCCTGGCAAGCACGAGGACCCGGGTTCAAATCCCAGCACCATGTACACAATTGAGTGTTGGAGCAACGAAGGCCATGTGAAGAACTCAATAAAGTTGTTTCTCTCTTTCTCTCGCTCTCTCACTGTCCCTCTCTCTTTAAAAAGAAGAAAATAAAAAGAATTTGGGCCTGTCTGCCTGACCTCACGTCCAAGACTCCAGGCCCACTGAGCTCAGGGGCCTTTCCTAGATTGAGTGAAACAGAGTCTCAGAAAACATGCTGGATAAGCCAACAGAAAGCAGAGGCAGAAGAGTGGGTGGAGGGAGGACAGCAGCAGGGTCAGAGTCTTCCGCCCTTTGCTCTGGTGGGGTCTCCTCGGGGTCCACATCTTCACTAAAGGCCTCACCCGAGGTCCAGTAGGCAGGCACTCTCTCTCTCTCTCTCTCTCTCTCTCTCTCTCTCTCTCACCGTCCTGCGAACCTCTCCCTGCAGCAACCCTGGTGGCCTGGGGCAGTGTGCAGCCCCAGGTGTGCTTTTCCTTTGGAATACCTCTACTCCTGGATCACACCTGTCAAAGGCGCTCTTGATTATTGCCCCTCTTAGAAGGCGCCATCTGTTTCCTGCTAGGATCCTGACTGATCGCAGAGGGGAGCCTCATTTTAGAAAGTCTGCAGCCCCTGGGATCACATCCTCTTTGTGTCACCCCTTCCTGCTGGTGTCCGGTTAGCTCCAGAAGTCCCACCCAGGGATGCTTCAGCACACCTGACCCACGCTCAGCCCTGCAGCTCCCTGAAAGCAAAGGACTCTTTGCTCCTCAGCTCCCCTCTCACTTCCTTCCTAACTCTTACTTTCTGTTTCCACTCCCTGGAAACCCCACTGTCTCTATTACTAAATTCTACACAGAATCATTTGGAAGAAAGGGGTTATTTCTTCAAGGTTTCTCTTTCACTGTTCCATTTGTAGGCAGTGCCCTCCCTTCTCCCTTTCCCTTTAATCTTTTCTGTTCTCCCTGGCCTGGGCCTTTGTCCTCCTCTCCAGCCTCTCAGTGCTCTGGGTGCCTTAAGATGCCAGTCACACCTGTTTTCTTTCTTTCTTTTTTTTTTTTCCTTGAGCCAAGAATATTTCTATTTATCAAGGAATGGCAGGCTTGGCCTCAGGGAGGGACACACACAAGGACAGGAACACTTTCCATTCCTGGGGCTGTTTCTCTTTTGCCTTTCTCATTTCAATTCCAGGACTCCCCACTCTCCACCCCTCCCCTCCTTTTATGTTCCCCCTTTGTGTCTTGGCTGCCTTCTCAATCAGCTGGTTCCCAGGCTCTGTGAGGGACCCAGGGCAGACGGGCTCTGCCCTGACCAGCTGGCTGCACACTCGTTGACCTTCAACTTAGAAATGCGATTCAGGTTTACTTAAACTCAGCAAAGTGGTGTCATTAAAGTACTTGAATTCTCTCTGCCTCCACTTGGGCTTCCCCAGGAGTGGATGGAAGGGAAGGATCCCAGGGCAAGCAGTTTCTCAGGAGAAGGTTATAGTGGTAGGGAAGGGGAGGCCGCTGGGACACAGTGGCTTGTCAAGCCCGTTACCATTGTGGACAACTGCAGACTGACCCCAGTGGGAACTCTAGAAATGATGCGGAGCATGCACTTCTGGGGGTGGGAGGAAGCGGGGCCCACTGCTGAGGGCTTCCCTGGGGCACTGATTCCTCAGCATGTGCCCTCCCCCTGCTCCAGCTTTGGAGGAAGTCCTCAGGCACAGATCCGGTCAGGGAGGCAACTGGGCAGGCTTTAAAGAGGAGCCTGTCCCTCCAGTACAGCCCTGCCAGCCAAGAGTGGGCCCTCCTTGAATGGGGCCCTGGGTCCTCCTCGCTCTCCTCCTGGTCCTGCCCTAGATGTCCTCAGCTGGACTTCTAGCCCTCTTCATGATTTTTTCCTTCCTTCCTGGAATCCTGCTTTGAGAAGGAGCTCTGAGGGGACATTGGCCTCCTCCTCGCCTGCTCCCTCATGTGTCCTGCCTCGCCCACCCTTCATGAAGGCTCAGGATCTTCTTCCTTACTGGGATCAATCATTCCAAGTGCTGGCTCCATCTGGCCCTGCTCCATCCATCCTTCCTGGGTGTCCTCTGGCTCACTGGGGAAGCAGCCGGGAGAGATCCACTGTTCAAACCCTGCAGGGTCTTCCCCATAGTTAGATCCTATTTTCTGGGCACCAACCATGTGCCACTTTTGGGGAAATACAAATGCATGATAGTTATGGTTCTGCTGTCACAGAAGAGCTCTACCAGGAGACAGGCTGTCACCAGATAGTCATCCAAACGCTCCTCAAGTCATGATGATGACAAGAGCCAAGGAGAGACACACACAGAGCTCTAGGAGTGAATAGAAGGGTCCTGACAACACTGGAACGGGCAGGAGAATTACCCAAGGAAGTTATGACTGAGATGAGTAATAAGGGAAACTTCACAGTGCAACAAATAGGAACGAAGGGCATTTTGACACAGAGAACAGAATATGCAAAGGTCCTGCGGCATGCAGGACATGGACAGCTTGAGGGACAGAGTGAAGGGCAGTGTGGCTTAACTGAGGAGGCTGTGATGGAGGGCACGGTGACCGGGACTGGGAACGCAACAGAGGGCTTTGAAACAAGAGTGCAAGAGCAAAGGGAAACCATTTGAAGGATTTTTAGTAGAAAAAGACATCATCGAAATCCTATCACGAAGTCCTTCTGGATTGTGTCAGGGATCAGACAGGTAGAAAGGTGTGCCCACACTGGACGTGGAGCACCCAGCAAGGAGGCTGAGCAGCCTCCAAGCGGGGGCCGGTGCTGGCTCAGGCAGGGTTGAGTGGCAGGAAGGCCTGGGAGACATACAGTTTGGCTTCCGACCTTTGGTCCCCTAAAGGTTTATGTCCGGGGACGTGGCCCTTCATTGCGCTCTAGTCACAGTTTGTTTTTTTCCCCTAATATCTGCACAGCATCCCATGGAGGAAGACATTGTAAAAACCATTTTATTGAGACTGAGGATTGGAGTCGCGCGTAAGGTCACACAGCCTATAATTTAGTGGATCTTATCTGAACTCACAATCTGATAGGGAGAGTGGAGAAATAACAGATATTTTAGGGCATAGTAAGTACTGGGCACAAAAATAAGAGGCTGAGAACCAATCAGAGCAAGCAGCCACCTGTCCCCCATAGTGGGGACTGCATCTCCCAGTGCCCTGTGCGGAACCACTCAAAGGAGGCCTGCCCATCCTAAGTCTTAATACGTGTTTGCTGATGTTTGAATCTCTCTCCCCGACACACCACTTGAAAGAAATCTTGCTGTCTGCATTGCTGTCTTCCAAGAGACAAATTATAAATGTTTTCTGATTAGTTCCACCATTCATAGCCCATTCCTAAATCAGCACAGGAAACAGCAAAGCTAAAACTTCTGCCTCTTTCTTCCTTTACAATCTGCCTGTGTCTTATTCTTTCTTTCTCCAAGTTTTTCTTAGGCAATGTCTAGACAGTTAACGCAAAAGAAAACAAAACTCTGAACTGTGCTAGCAATAATTTGTCATTCAGGATCCTTTTGTTCAGCTTTGGCTCAACCGGGCTACCCTGAGATCTGAGACCAGGGCAGCTTCCCCATGCAGTTGGCGAGATGTCAGCATGTCCGGCGTGGCCACACTGAATCAGACACAAGCTGCCGTGGGCTCCTGTTCGCATCACATTACCCACTCAGTGTTTTGTCTACGATAACTTTGTTCTCTCTGTATTTATGTGGCTCTGAAGGCTGTGCATAGCAGTAGTCAGGAATGACAACACCTGTGTCACTGCATGGGGCATTCGGTACTGTGGCAGCCTCTCTCTTCCTCTCCTTCCAGAACTGAATCAGCCCACGGGAGTATTGTCGCTGCCTTTGTTAAGGCCTCATCAGCCCTTGCAATAGGCTCTTGACCCAAAGCTGGAAACATCAAGGATTACTTGATAACAAATTTGAGGCAAAAAAGTAATTCTTTTCCCTTGTGTTCCCAAAGCCAGGTACTTAGGCCCTCCCAGAAGGGCACCTACAGGATATGATGTTCCCATATCGATTCTTATTGCGGTTTTCATCTTCCTTGGCTGTGTCCCACGAAGCTGTCTGCCCCTCGGGTAAGGCCTAAAAAACAAGGACAGGTGATTAGGATAGCCCGCACTGAAGCTTTATCCAGGTGCAGATGGACCAACAGGGGAGATGCGAACCCACTGAGAATACACTCAGCATAAAGGGCCTTAGAGGGGCTGGGAGAACAGGGACTCAGCCAACCCATGCACTTCTCTGCTCATTCACTGAGTCAACCATTGTTATCTTCAGTATCTCCGAGCTCATGGTCTGATCCAGGGAAACCATTTGTTCATTCGCTCCCTCATTCATTCCTGTACTCAACATATACCTGTTTATCCCCTTAATATGTTCTGGGAACTGTTCTAGGTTCTAGAAGTACAGAGAAATAGACAAAAATCCTTAGAGCACTCATTCAACCAGAAGATGTAGCAAAACCCAAGCCAACACAAAATTTTAGTTAGTAAAAGTGCTGTGAAGAAAATAAAGCAGGATACAGGGACAGTGACGAGAAATGAGAATTACTGCCCGTCACGCAGTCTGGGAGGGCTTCTCTGAGGAGGTAAAATTTATGTTTAATGATGGGAAAGTTCCAGTCACCCCAAGGAAAGTAGGAAGTACTTTCCAGGCAGGAGAAACAGCAAGTGGACATGTGGTTGTCCAGCAGTAACCAAATGACCATATTTGAGGACTAGAGTGAGGAGGGGGACTGATGATGGAAGCTTCTAGAAGGGATGAGAGAGTTTAGATGACACAAGGCATTACAGTTACTGGTTAAGAAACTGAGGGTTATTCTAAGTGTGAGGGAACCACCGACGGGTTTTGAGCAGGTAAGTCTCCTGCTCTGTTATTCAAGGTATCCTGTGGCTGCTGTATGGAATATAGGCTCCAGGAAGGCCAGGGAAGAATGGGGAGATTAGTTAGGCACATATTGCATTTGTTGGTGCCTTGGACCCTTCAACCAAGGCAGTGGCAGTGGACACGAGAAGAGTGATTAATTTTAGGATGTTCAGTTGAGTATTGTTGACTTGGTTTGCTTCAGAAGCAGATTCAGAGATAAGGATACGCATATGAGTAGTTTGTTTGGGAGGCAGTCCCAAGGATCATGGGTAGGAGGACTGGGAAAAATCAAGGGAATGAAGCTAACCTGGGGCACAGCAATAACCAAGCTCCCTCTGTGTACAACTGGACGTGGTCTTGTGGGCATCTCATGTATCAGAATTGTCCCACCAGAGACAGGATAGCTATCCATCAATTCCCAGCTACTACTTCCTGAGAGTAACTCTTGGGGACTCCCTAGAATTTCCACTTTGGAAGGCAAAATGTGCACATTCTTTTATTTGAGGAAGCTGTCAAGTAAAAAAAAATCATAGGGGCACCAGAAGGAAGCCACCAGGGAGGCGTGCATGGGTACAGAGAATTTATTGGGGACTTTCACAGGGCCCACCACATCTGCTATAGACAGGGATTGTGCAGCAAAGAGGAAAGGAAATTTGTTGGTCTGAAGAACTGCATGGAGAGAGAGGTCACTTACTGAACTGGAGGAGCCCGGGGACAAACAGGACTGGGAGCAGGGATTAAGTGCCCTGCTTTGGGTACATCAAGTGCCTAGGACAATGCTTTGCACTGAGTGGTGTGTACTTTTTCCCAAGTTTAAATTAATAACAATAATAATGCCAGCCAGGCTTGGGGTGTGGAGCAGGAAGCTGGACACAGAGGTCCAGAGCCTAGGGGGAGGAAGGAGGCAGGAGCCATCCATCAGTTTAAGAGGGTGGCAGCCACAGATATGGCAGACAAGCAAATGAGCCCATGGGATGATTTAGCAAAATCATGAGCCAAGGGGTCTGGGACACAGGCGAGGTGCGAGGGTGCAGCCGGTCATTTCATGGAGAGGGAGGATGGTGCTTGAGGGAGTGGGAACAGCTTTAGAAAGACTGCAGCAGCGTGAAGGTCAGCAGTGTCCACATTGGGTGGAACAGACTGAACGTCTCGCGCATGGTCCTTGCATTGCTTCTGGGACTGATGTGAACAGTTTCGGCTCGCAGCTTCTCTGTCAGTAGAGCTGGGGCGAGGTCCTTCACTTAGGTAATACCCGAGCCTGGTGTTTGCCCATCCATTCCTTGGTAGGTTCATCTTAAGCGAGGAGGAGCCTGAACCAGAAAGGTCAGAAGTGCAGCCACTTAGCAGGCCATGCTAGGCAGGACCCCCGCTACGAGGACTCCAGTGCCCATGCATGCCACTACCTGTTCTATCTGCTAGGACAACCTGGTTTTCTGTTTTCTTTGCCTTCCTGTGCTCCACCTTGGCTTCCTCCAGGAGGCTCATACAATAAGCCCATACCTACCCTCTGTTCTGTGACACCGTGCAGATCTGATGAAGCCTCTCCTTCCTCTCCAAGAACCCTGATGGTCCTCTCAACATCAAGGCCATGCCCTTTGGGACACACCCGAGCAGGCAGGCAGCTGTCCCTTGACACACCCCTGGGTCTCTGTCTCCCAGTCAGTCACAGGGGCTGAAGGGGACAGATGGGGCTGGGGATTGTGATGATATTGACAGAGGCAGAGGAGACAGTGCCTAATAGAGCCACCCAGGAGGCCGTGGTAATGACCCCCTAATTGGAAGGCTTTGATCACACATCTCTTCCCCTTTCTAGGGAGCTGCAACCTAATAGGGGATAATCTCATCAAGGGAAAAAAATCTGAGGGGGTGAAGTCAGAGGAAGACTCATCTCCATCTTCAAAGTGAGCGAGCCAGGGGCATTATTTTTACATTAGCGGCTAGTTACAGTAGATTGACCAGGGAATGGTGGCAGTCATTAAGAGCTAATCACATTCTTTTGAAACCAAAATTGCTACCTCATTATACTCATCCATTATCAATCTCCACTTTCCTTCCCTCATCCCTTCCTCCTCAGCGAGTGCAGCTCTGTTTTTGCATTCCTCTAAAAGGGTGGAAATGTTTTCTACTCTGTAGTGTTGCTTTCCTAAGGTAGCCCCCACTTTTTTTCAAGTCTCAAAGATGTATTTGGGGATATTCTTGTCCCTCGAAGGTTGAGGTGCAGTATTCATAGAATCCCCCCAAAACAGATTTGAAGGGATCTTTCGAGAAAAATAGAAACTCATATATATCTGCAGAGTGAGGACCAAAGACAGGAAGTGATTTGCCCAGCAACACCCAGAACTTCCCTCCATCTCTCCCTCTGCTCTGCCTTCCTCCCACAGGGCCAGATGCCAGGTGCTGAGCTAGGTCCTAGGGACAGTGGCATGTGGATGAGACAGACATGGGGAGCAGCAGGCAATGATGCAAACAAGTAGATCTCTGCTGTTCGCCATGGGTGCTGTGGAGGCAGTGAGCAGGGTGCCAGGGTAGATGGATAGGGTGGCATGGGCAGGGTCCCTTGGGAAGGTGATATCTGACGAGAAAAGCAGCCCTGATGCTGGGGAGCTGGCCTGGCACTCAAGCAGCAAGGTTTTGGTGCTTGGTGACGACCACTTTCACTGAACGCCATCATGAGACCAGGTGGCTCTGAGATCGTGAGGGAAAGAGATGAAAGCAAGACCATTCTGTGGTCCTGGCTCAACACAGGCAAAGCCATGAGCATTGTCCAAGCCAAAGAATGACCTGATGTCCCCCTGTCCTGGCTGCCCTGCGTGCCTAGTCCTTCTCTGCCAATCAGAGCTCTGGCTTCCTCCTGGTCTTTCCTTCCCACCATTAAGGTTAGAAAGCCCAACCACGTCATTTCCTGTAGTGTCCGATCTAGAACAAAGCCTCACGTTCTTCAACTCTCTTCCATGTCACCCAGTACAGACCCCATCCTAAGGCTCCTTTCTAACACCCGCTTCCTGAGATGCCTTGAGTTTCCCAAGGACCTCACTGCAACAAGTAACACCGCCACCTTGTTCAACCCCATGGGGTTCTTGCTGCTCTCTGAAAGATGCCACCGAGCTGAAAGCTAAAGGATGAGCAAGTGCCCACCAGCCATGGCTAGAATGGGAAGGGAACTTGGATGGAGGTAGCAGCAGATGCAGAGGCCTGGGCTGCAATGAGCTTTTGTGTTCTAGAACTTGCAGGAAGACTCTTCAGAGCAGAGAGTGGGAGAGGGAGAGAAGGACACATACTGCGGATTTGGAGGGGGGAGGCCTACTCAGTCCAGGTCTCGAAGACCACAAGCAAGAATGTGAGGTTGTTTTTGTTTTGTTTTGTTTTGTTTTTTTAAGAGAGAGGAAGAGAGAGAGAGGCTTTTTTAATTTAGTTTTTCATGTGGCTTTCATTGCTCTGAAACTTTACTGTGTACATGGTGCTAGGGTTTGAACTCATGTACTCGCGCATGCCAGGCAAGTGCTATAACCGCGGAGCCACTGCTCCAGCCCCAAGAACATGAGTTTTATTCTAAGTCAATAGAACTATGTTGGAGCTGTTTTAAGAGGAAAAGCCTGAGCCAATGCTGGCGACATGATAAATGGCCAAGAATGCTTGTCCCTGGAATTCTGCCTTCATCCCTGTGGACAGTCTTGGATTTTAGGATAGTATGATCATCCGGTGCCTACTGCAAAGACTCACTGTGTCTGCAAGCCACCAGGTTCCACAACCACAAGTCACAGGCTTCTTAGTTCCACTGGGCTAACTCAGGCCACAGATCTGAGTGACCTACCTCAGTTTCCCCTTAAGACTTGAATTCCTTGCTAGAATTAAGAGTTTTCCTTTGTGTCTACTTGTCTGGTTCCTCTAACCTATTGGTTTGGCCCTACTGAGTGAAGAGAGTCTTCTCTGAAGCTTTTCATCCTTACGCCTTTTGAAGAAACATCCCAAGTGGCGAGAGGTTGGTACACAAAGCTTCCAAGCACAACTCGCCAACAGTCCAAGGCTGAGGCTTTCCTGTCCACCCGCTCCCCGTCCACCCCCGCTTGCAGCAGGCTCTGTCTGCTGCGAGGCCTCCGTAGAGATAATTGGATGTGCTATGCCCTGGGGTGCGGCAAATCCAGGCCCTGGGATTGCTTATCAGGCAGTTCCCTGCAGATGCTTCAGGGCACAGCCTGTCTCCACCGTGACCCATCCAGCCCTCCAGGATTTCCCTGCGCCTGCCCACCACGTGCTCTGTGCACGGAGATTCCAGAGTCTCTACCCAGGATCTCTCTTGTACCCGGGACTGTCTGTCATTCACTTTTCTTGTCCAGAAATTCTTCTTGGACTCACTACATTAGGGGAAAGGTGGGGCTTTGCAAAAGGGAAGTAGACTAGAGTTATACTGCAAATCAGAATAGTGTTTGAATATTTTAACTGCAAATCATCTTACCACTCCAGATCTCAATGAATTTTTTCTGAAAACTGTGAGAATAATACACCCTTCAGGTGAAGGGGTGGGGAAGGATTTAACTCCACAGGGGCAGCACGGGGAACTTCTCTGGCTGATGGAAATCTTACATACTCCAATTATCTTGGCATTCCCATGATTTCTATACATTTGTTAAAACTCATGCAGTGGTATACCCCTCAAAGATGAATTTTAAAGCATCTAAATATAAAAAAAAATAGAAAATAATATGCCCGGCAGGATTCTGAAGGTTAGAGACTACCTAGCACAATGCCTGACACAGAGTAGGTGTTCAGAGACCCTTCCAACCCCCTTTCCCAAGGATGTGCTATTGAGCCCTTGTGGACTACTTCCGGAACTCACTCTGTACCACCACTGATTAGAAATGTCCAGTTTATTGCCCCAGGAACAAAGTTGGGAGCTCTGCAACTTCCAACCTTGTTAGCGTCAGACCAAAGTGGTTCTCGGGAAGCAGAACTTTCAGTTTTAAAACTGGACCATTATGGGAAAACTGGGGCAAAGCGACTACTCTAGGTGTAGGTGCGTTGGGGTACTTACGGTGTCCATGAGGTGGACAAAAGTTCAAAATCTGATGGGAGTCCATGGTGTGCTCTCAATGGAGGGCCACAGGTTCATTTAACACCCACAGTCACTGGAGTCTGTGACCAGCTGGTAGGTGGTAAGGGCCACCACGGGCAGCCGGGAAGGTTTGGACAATTCCAGGGCTCCTGATCTAAGGAAGCAACCTGGGCATGGCATTTGTTACAGCTCTCCCTATATAGCATAAACATTCCCCAGAAAGTGACAGTCAAGTCCCTTGAGACAGGGCTCCCCTTCGCTGTTTCACACTAAGGTGCTGTGTGAGTTAGAGGTGGCTCTGGCAGAGGTCATGCTCTCCACAGATGCCACCTTCTGTGCTGAAGAGCACATGCCTTAGGGATTATGAATGTGGGCAGAGAAGGCAGGAGAGGATGACTAATGACGTCTACTGAGAGTGGCATCAGGAGAGCAAATATTACTGCATAGCATGTCACTAAATAGACAGTAATTTATGAGTTCTGCCAGTGAAGCTAAGCAGAAAATCAGATTGCACCACGATGCAGGTATTTGTCTGTGACAGGACTCGGATAGAGGCAGAAGAGTTGAGTGCACATCTGTGTTCAGAGCCACAAAGCACCCTTTAAAAGTCCCAATGAAAAGCATAGGTTCCTTTTATATGGCAGATTCCAGGCCAGTGCTTCTCAAGCTTTGGAAGGGATCTCGATTTCCTAGGGAAGTTGACAGAGTGCAGAGGCCCAGGCTGTGTTCTACTTCAACAAGCCCGTGCCGTAGTGGCCTGTACCATCTCTGCAGCTGATTCCGACTCACGTCACCTTTGAGAACCGCTGCCTTAGGCAGCCATGTAGGTGCAAGCTGCAAACTCCTGGGGAGACTTGACCTCCAAGGTAAAGGCAGATGCTCAGGATACTGGCAGAGACATCTGCAGTGTGAGGGGCTTTCTGTGTGGGTTGGTTCTTTAAGAGATAGTGCCTTTTTCTGGAATGGAATTATTCTTTTCAAAAAAATTTTTTATTATAAATTGAGAAGTGATGTACCTACTTCTGGGGTACAGAGTGACATTTGAATAGATATGTACAACATGTAACGATCAGATCAGGGTAACTAACGTATCTAGCACCTCAGGCATATCATTTCTTTGTGCTGAGAATCTTCAAAATCCTCTCTACTGTCTGTTCTGAAATATACAATTGTTTGTCATTGACTATAGTTATCCTACTGTGCTAAAGAATGTGAGAAGTTATTATCCAACTGCACCCTGTACCCATTGTCCATCTTCTCCCCATCCCTCCCTCCTAAGCCCCTGCCAGGCTCTGCTCACTGCTATTCTATTCTCTGCATCTTCAATATCAACTTTTTGGATGCTACCTACAAATGAGAATCTGTGTTAATTCTTTCTGTGCCTCAATTTTTCATTTAACAAAATGTTCTTCAGTTCTATCCATATTGCTGCAAAAGGCACTTTCATGTTTCAGGGATGAATAATATTTCACTGAGTATAAGTACTAAATTTTCTTTATTCATTTACTGTTAATGTGCACATAGGTTGATTCCTTACCTTGGCTATTTTGAACAGTTCCGCAGTGAGCAGATGAGTGCAGATGTCTCTTCAACACACTGATTCAACGGCTTGGATGCATTATACCCAGTAGTGGGATAGCTGGAATATATGGCTGTTCTATTTCTAGTTTTTTGAAGAGCCTCTATCCTGTTTTCCTTAATGGCTGCACTAATTTACATTTCCACCAACAGAGCATGAGAGTTTCCCTTTTCCCACTTTCTCTGCCAGCATTTCTTATTTTTTTGCCTTTGCATTTTTTTTGATAACAGTCACTCTCACTGGGGTGAGAAGATATCTCACTGTGGCTTCAATTTGCATCTTGGATGGTGCTATTATTAATCACCTAAAAGTTTTCCACGAGTGCTGTATGTTTCAATTGATATTTGGTATTTATAAACTATTGACCTGGTGCTTCGGGGAAGAGAAATGAGCAAGACTCTGCGCTTTCAAGCCTGATGGGGAAGCTCACACCAGGGTAGCCCTGTGTCTTTCAGCTCTGAGTCCAGGACCTAGGTGATTTCCCCATCTCTCCAGCATACTTCCTACCCATTTCTTCTGGTCCACAGGTCATGCATGAACTTCCAGGTGGCTGTCTCTGGGCCAAGAACTCTTCCCAAACGTGAAGTTGGCCAGGGATGAGCGGTATGGATTGTCAGAGATCATGAAAAAGACCTTGTTAATTCTGTTCAGGAGAATGGCCAGGGTTGTGAGACTCCTGTTGTCCCTAACTAGTTCCAATTTTTTTATGGGTGGGCAGCTTTGCTTCCCTTCTAGAACCTGGCTGCAGCATTTCATTTGTCTGATGCTTCGGAGCCTTTCACTTGTGGCTTCCCTGGCTGCATGAACCTTTCCTCTGCCTCCTCTCCTACTTCCCTTCAACTCAGAGTTTGTCTCATTGTTTGTGAAGCTTCTGATGGATCTTGGCAATAAAAAGTGACCCAAAGCAAAAAACAAAACAAATAAACAAACAAAAACCCACCACCATTGCCACCACCATCGCCACCACCCGCCTTTGCCCTTATTTATGTGTCCCTAAGAAATTTTAACTATAGGATTCTGTGACCCGACATAGTGAGCCCATGGGTTTCCTTTATGGATTTTCTCTATTGAGCTGTCACGAGTGCCTAAAATAGTGTAAGGCCCACAGCTGGTCCTCATTTCACGGTTTTGGCCAGCTGACTACTTCAAATGAAGCCTGTACCATCAAGCTTCAAGAGTCCATGCACCCCATATGGTCCAACATTTCATCGAGGGTGACACTGGGGCCCAAGACCACTCAGGATCTCCAGGGTGGGTGGAGAACCAGGTCCAGTCTCGTGGTCAGGGATTCTCCTATGATATCGCTCGAAAACTGCTCACTCAAGTTCCTGTTCTATGTACAAAAATATCTCTGCTGTGTAAAGAACGATTTAAAAAAAGCTAAGGGGAAAGGGATGAGTTAACAGCGTCTCCCACAGGAGCTATTTCCCAAGCCTGAAACCACGTGGGTTACCGGTGCCTTTTGGTCACTCCCTGAAGAAGGCCCGTTTTCTTCTTATTTTAATCCAGAGGAAGTGGAGCGTAATGAGCAGATGGAGCCCAGGTCTTCCATTTTGGTCATTATGAGTTCCCAGGGTTGGAGAACAGCCACAGTCTTCTCATTCATGATTTGGGCCTCTGCCACCAATTTCTTACACTCCTCCCCAGAACCACTCTATTCTGCAAATTGGGAACTGGATGGTAATCCCTCTGGGGTCCCCTGCAGGGGGATGTTCTGGGACGCTATTCCCAAGGAGGGGGAAAGAACGCAGAGGGAGAAGCAGAGGTGCCCTCTGCCCCTGCTCAGGGGGCTCTGGCAGAGAAGAGGGCACATCCCCATGATTGAGCCCTAACAGGAGGCTGCCTGCTGTCCATCACCAGCGGATGACTAAGAGCAAGATGGCAACCTCTCCCCTCAAAAGCCGCACACATGGCGGGGCTGCCCAGAGCTGGAAAGTGAACAAATGTTTGCTCTTCATTAGGCAGCATCCTATTCCACACAGCTGTTCCTTGTTGCCTTAAATAGTCCTAATGGAGCTGTAATAACCAGACACCTTCTGGTCGTCCTACTGGGCTCGCTCCATTCATTACAATGACAGGCTGTCTGGATTGGACTGGGATTAACACACTTCCCTTCCTTCTCTTTATCACAAAGTCACCTCTTCCTGTTCTGCCTCATCGTCCCCCAAACTGGATACTCTTCCCACCATGATGGCTGGGCTTACAGGGCCCAGCTAAGATGTGTTCACTCTTGCCGGCATGGTAGGGTGTTTGTAACTGGGGAGGGTGGGGTTTGGGGGCTGCCGGGAGGTAGGATGGGGAAGAGTGAGGACTTTGCAGTGCAAGATCACACCATGCCTCTTGACTTGAACATGGCTGTGTTCCGTTGTCAGGGGTGGATCTGGGATCCGCACACAGAGCAGGCCAGGTGACAGGTGTGTGGACACAGACATGGCGCATGCTGGGGACTCCAGGGGCTTCCTTGGACCAGTAACTGTCAGTTTTAAAAGTATATTGCAGGGGCTGGAGTAGTGGCTCAGTGTTTACGGTGTTTTCCTGCCATATGTGAGGACATGGATTCAAACTCCAGCAACAATGAAGTAAGTGTCAGAGCAATGAAAGCCACATGAAAAACTAAATAAAATTGATTCTCTCTTTTAAAATTATATTGCAATGAACTGAAGACCATAGAGAATACTGATGCCTGGGTCTCATATCTAGTGATTTTGATTTAATTAATCTGAAATGTGGCCTGGGCTTTGGTGTTTTAAATTTTCCCACCAATAATTCAGATGTGCGGCCAAGACTGAAAAACCTCTGATTGAGACCCAGATCTGCTGGCAGGTGAAACTGATCTGCCTCACTTAAGTCTCTTCAAGTTTTTAGGACCCTGGACAATCCCATTTGTTAGAACTTGAGATGTGACCATGGGTGTAGTAGCCCCAGAATGGGGTCCCATGGGCCTATCTGTGGGAAAGAGGCCCAGCTGGCCAGGCCAACGGACTCCTACTTAGATTCTTAGAATGTCAGTGACAAAGAGGCTTTCTGGGTCACCCCCTGACCATCACTCATAAGTAGAGAAATGAGGCCCAGAGCCTGGGAGTGACCTGCCTTAGGTCACCTGGACTTAATGAAAGAACTTGAATCTGGGCATTTTGACTCTCAGTTCAGGGTGATTAATATATTATTTCAAACAGTTGAACTGAAAATATATATTGAGGGACTTAAGTTTCCATGCCAAAGAGAACAAGCTGATTTTATGGCTCTACACGCAGACAGCGTGTGTGGGCTTGTCTGGGCTCTGAGCCCAGTCTCCTGGTTTGGACAGTCCCATCTTTTCCTTGAATTACTCTCCTGGCTGCCTACCTGCTCTGGTGTCTCTGCCCTGGTCTCCAACAGATTGAAACTGCAAATCTACTTTAAAAATCCCTGCTCCCATCAATGGCCCCTGGAATCAAATCCAAATTCCCGGACCTGCCAAACCCTCCCCTCGTCCCCCATGCTGGCCCCTGCTAACACTTTCAGCCTCATCTCCCCTCAGATCTCCTCCATCAAGCTGTTTCTGATTCTCCTCGCTCAGCCTGCCCTACACATGCCCATCCCATAGCTCGCTGTGGTCCCTCTGCCTGGAGCACCCTCCCCTTCTTTCATTTGGTTATTTTTATTCCTCATGCTGTAGTTTAGCCTTTATGTGTTCCAAAAAGCCCCTGCCTAGCTACCTTTAGGCTGGGCTGAAAGCACCCTGCCCACTACACATTTGTGGAATTATGGCTAGACCTCCATATGGCATTTCTTCAAGAAATGGAAATGATCCATGTATATGCCGGCTTCTAAGAACAGGCTCCAAGTTCCCAAGCAGGCAAGAGATCTTGTGTCTCCAGTTTCTAGAACCTAGTACCGTGACTCTTTTTAAAGTTGAAATTCTGAGGGGTTTGTTCCTTGGTCCTGCTTACATGCATGATGACCTCCTCCAGTTGTGTGACTTTAATATTACCTGTAAGCCAATGACTTCAAAATTTGCTCACCAGCCAGGCTTCTTTCCCAAATTCCTAACTCATGCAGCAGTTCTTTCTGTGTACACACTAAGGTGTTTAGTAGACACTACCAGCTCGGTGCACCCTGAACCCAGGATCGCTGCAAACTCTGCTCTCCCGGCAGTTTCCTGTCTCTGTTGATGGCCCTCCGGGCCAACAGGAGTGCCAGCTCAGGGCACTCCTCTCTTTCGCTCACATGCCATGTGTTAGGAAATCTTGTTGGCTCATCTTTAAAATATTTTCAGAAAATAACCAGCAACTCCGCTGTGCCTGACCTGAGTCCCCGAGGTCTCTACCTGGGTTGCTGCAATGTCCTTGCCCCAGCCTCACTGCTTTTATCCTTGCATCCCCAAGTTTTGCTCTCAAAACAGTAACTAGAAAGAGCCTTTCAACATAAAGATAGAACATTAGCTTTCAACACTCTGCAGTGATTTTCCACTGCATTCAGAATAAAAGCCAAGGTTTTTACTATGGCTTAGAATGCACTACAGCGTCTGGTCCCTCTAATTTCTTACCACCTTTACCTTCTACCCTGCCACTCAGGCCTCTCTGCCCAGACTTTTACATGCCAGGATTGTCACTGCCTTGATCTGGAGCTCTCTTCCTCCAAGTATTTTCCACTATGTCCTCATTCGACCATCATCTCATTAAGGAGTGACTTTCTGCCCCATTTAATACTGGGACTTGCTTCACTCTGTGTTCCTGGACGACAGTGTATCCCTTTCTTTCTCTGCTCCTTCTTTTCTCATGGTACTCGTGGCAGGTGGTATTATCCAGAGATTGCATTTTCCGACATCTTTTATTTTGTATCTTCTAAAACCTGGCATCCAGCCCTCCTCCTCAACAAGAGAAGGCATCTAATTCCCATCCCCTAGGATGGGGTGAGTTTCTACTTGCTTATATCTGATAGAATGTGGTAGGAATGATGCAGGGCCAAGTCCAAGTGTAGTCACAAAAGTGAGGCACTTTTCACCTTGTTAACTGGGAAGCTCACCTTTGCAGCTATGAGCCACCAGGTAAAAAGTCCAACACTAGTGAGGCTATCATGCTGTGGGAAGCCCTGGCCACCCGAAGGGGCCAAGTGTAGGTATTCCAGTGGACTGCAACAATCATTCGATCCGGAAGTGAGGACATTCAAAAGACTTCAGCTCCTGGCCAAGTCAAGGCTCTGACACTACATGCAGGAGACAGATCATCCATCTTACACCCATCCAGATTCCTATCCCATACAAACAACAACTGCAGTAAATCAATTATTTTATGTTGCTCAGTTGGGGACAGTTTGTAACAGAGCAAACAGTATTTTTCACTAATGCATTACATTATCTAATTTACTCATTTTTTAAAACGCATGTTTATTTCCTATTTCCCTTGCTAGAATATAAGCTTTGCAAGGGTGTGGATCTTAGCTTTATTCACCAACGTATCACAAATATCCAGAATACTCCTTGGAAATAGTAAATACTCAGTAAATATTTACTGAACAAATTTGTAAGTGATCATATCACTGAATTAAATTTTAGAAGACACAGCTTGTGGAAGCTGAGAAGTCCCTTAGATGTCAACTTGTCAAGCCCCCTCATTTGTATGGGAAAACAGGATAGGAAAGTGACAGGCAAGAGTTGGCACGGAGCAGGGTGGTGTGAGAACTGCGCTGGAGGCTTGGTAGTCTTCTGTCTACAATAGGACACTGAGTCTCCAAGCATATCTGTGACTCAGACTCAGGACAGAGATTCTAGATGACACAGATCAAAGTAAAACCCAGTCACATCCTCGGGATGTAGACTTGCACACTGTAGAAACCAGCACATATTCATTAAGCAATGCTTCCCAATTAACCCTAAATTAATCAGAAAAGGCAATTAACTAGATGCTAGGCATTCTAGAGGCTGATTAATAAAATTTTAACTAATTGAGGGCAAGACTGGACTCACTAGAGATGTTTCTGGTTGAGGTTAAAAGGATGAAATAACATGTATGTTTTGCTTCACTATTAAAGAAGTTCATTTCTATGCTAGAAAGTTTGGAAGATGCACACAGGTGCAAAGAAGAGATTTCTAAAGCAATTTACCATACAGGGATGGATGCTTAAAAAAACATTCTAGAAGGAAACACACCAAAGTACTCATGTACATTTGTATTTCTGTTCTCAACGCTTAGATTACCAGTTTTTAGAGTATGTGTTTCTTAGCCTTTGGCTGGGTGTGCTCCTTTCTGATAAACTATATCTCTCCTTTAATGCTATTTGAAACTTCAAGATGAATTGTTATGACCAATGATTTACCACACCATCATAATATTGAATATGTCTTTACAAAGAGCACATACTCTCTCTTGACATTTGTTCAACAAATGCATCTGCACTGTTGAGCGTACGTATGCACAGGTGAATTCCTCCCCAGGGTCAGGACCCTCATTACTCTGGGAAACAAGACTCCAGAGTGGGAGGTGATGAGATTATGTCCTTCAGCTTTTATTACAATATTCTTCCAAAATTTGTAGACTGAATATATGAAAAAATATCATGTTTCTTAGACCGTATTTGAAATTAACTGCTGGTTCTCCCAAGCAGGTAATTACTCACATTCATAGACTTAAATGTTTTTATTTTTCATAAATATGTCAAACATGCCCCTTGCCACTATGTTTTATACTCTCATAAAATTTTAGGACCAGACAGATCCTTAGAAATCACCTTATCCAAACTCTTCATTCAACTAATGAAGAATTTTAAGTCAGATAGCAAAATGATATGCTAAGATCACACTGCTTACTGTATGGAATCCAGCTGTCTGGGTTCCAATTTTAGCACAATTTCATGACCTCACATGACTTCAGAAATATTGCTTTTCTAAGCTCTTTCTCTGAATATAGTCTGAGAGATAAACTTAGTCTGCATTATTAAGAAACGGGGTCTGAGCCAATGAGTTTTCGCTCCGTGCATTGAAACTGGACTGAACATATCTGGGTCATATGCTGCATATGACTAAAAAGAATGAAGGGAGGAAGGAAAGGAAGGAAAGGGAAGAGAAGAGAAGAGAAGAAAAGCAAGCTAGCAAATAAACAAGGAAGAAGGAAAGAGAAAAGAAAGAAAGGGGAAAAAAAAGGCTCATCTCTAACTCAGAGCATGGTACACAGAAGAAGTGCCAGTGAGATTCTGAGAAGGAATGAGGAAGGGGAGAGTGGAGAAAGAAATGCTTAGTTTCAAAACTGAATGTAGCTGGATTCCACCTGCACCAGAGAGGTGAAGAATCACTCTTGGGGTGTGAGCTGCTCTTTGGTTCAGGAAAACATCTTAATGAGTTTTTCTTTATATTTTGTTTTACTTTCTGTTTACAAAAGTAAATGGGCAAGATCCGAAATGAACGAACAAACAAACAAACAAACAGAAAGGAGTGAGACAAAGAAAGCCAAGTCCTTCTGCATAATAGGGAAGGGGAAAGTGGGAGCCTTTTCTTGGATACTGGGGAGATGGTGGATTGAAGATAACCACAAAGAGTTTACGGTGGAGAGTAGATATTGACCTGCCAGACCGGAAACTTAGAAGGACGTACCAATGAAGTGGATGATTAAGGAACCTGTAAGAACAGCAGCGGGGCTGGAGCGGTGGCTAGGCAGTTACAGCACTTGCCCGCCTGGCATGCGCGAGTACATGGGTTCAAACCCGCAGCACCCAAGTACACAGCTAAGTGTCAGAGCAACAAAAACCATGTGAAAAACTCAATAAAAAATGATTCTCTCTCTCTCTCTCTGTCCTTCCCTTAAAAAAAAAAAAAAAAAAAAAAGAAAAGCAGGCATCCAGCCTTGGCTGTGTCCTTCTGTGTCATTCCCAAGCTGCAGTCACAACCCCTACCTGCATGCAAATCCTTCCTGCTAGAGAAGCTTGCGGAGGACGCAAAGGGTGCCCCATGTAGGAGTGGGAGGAGGTGCAGAGGAGACAGCGTCACCCAGAGGTGAAGCATTGCCCCAGCTGGGAGTGGACATGGGTCAGGAAGGGACCAGGGGCAGCTGGCTTGCCGGATATCAGTGGCAGGAGAGATCTGCTGCATCTTCCACAGCACGTGGGGAGGAAGCTTGAACTGTTTTATCTAAGGAAGGTGGGATTCCAAAGTGTAGACATTTTGGACACAATTGGCTTATAAGAAAGACAGAGAGAGAGGAAGAGAAATGGGGTAGAGAGAGAGAGAATGAAAAAGACAAGTGGAAGGAGATCAGAATCTTCTAGCATGGTGCTTTTGAGAGTGAATGCACTTACACATCACCTAACACTCTGGTCAAGATGCGGGTTCTCACAGGGGTGGGTGGGCCTTTCCCACACCTCCAGGGGCTGCTGCTGCTGCTGAGGGCCACTTCCAGGACCAAGGCTTTAGCATCCAAATAAGCCCATGCACTACCAGGACGTGTCCCCACAGGCTGGTCTCTTACCTCATATTCCTCCTTGAACCCGTAGCCCTGGCCTCTCTTCATCTGGGTGATGTGCTGCAGCAGGTCTGCCACCCGGATGGCCGGCTGGAACTGGTCCCGGGGGTAGCTCATCTCCACAGGGTCGCAGGTCCGGTAAGGGTGAGTCTGGATGGTGAGGGTGGGCTGGGACAGCTCCCCGCGGCTGCCATCTGCTTCAAAGAGAAGGAGGGGAGCAGGCTATCACTCTGGGAGCATTGTCCTTTGTCCTCTCTGCTTCCCCCAATGTGGCCTGAGGAGGACAGAGGGACCTAACTGGGGACTCAGCTGCTCAGGAGACTGCAGAACTAGAGATGCACTGCTTCCCTGGCATGGCTGCATGGGAAGATTTAGATACCAAAACAACAAATGAATGAAGACACAGCACCCTTTGTTTCATTTTTAATTTCAAGGGTGCACATGGAAAGAGTGAAGTCCCAGGTTGGTTGCCATCCTTGCCTGTCCCTGTCCTTCTTGTAGGCTTATTGGAGTGGTCTTGGCCAATGCCAGCCAATTCCAGGACCAGTGAAAGCCAGACAGACAAAATATTGGGTACTCTCCTATTTAGGAAGTCTCTAATGCCTCTCTGCGGATGAGAAGGATCTCTGGTGCCTACAGACAGAAGCCATCTACTTATGGACCCTTTTCCTGCATCTTTGAGCCCTGATTTCTTTATTAGTTTGTTTCCTTTGAGCTGTATGCTGGGGAGGAGCTGGATCCAGTCTTGGACTCCCAGCAGCTAGCAGGGACCCTGTACCTCCAGCTACAGCTCTGCAACAGTGACTACCACGTTCATGTTATCTAATTTCCCCCTTAATACTGTTGATCCAGGAGCGTCACCAACCCACCTTGCAAGCAGGGAAGCTGAACCTCTTCCTCAGTCCTGCTAGGTACTTTCCCCATCTCTGGATCCTATGCCTCATCCCCTCCATAAAATCTCTCCCCGATAAGAAGCATTACATCACATTAGTGTGATTGCTCTGGAAATGAGGCTTGCTCGGGTTGGGTTGAATTCCCCTGTTCCCTTGCATCCACACAACCAATTTCTTTTCCTACCACTCCTTCCCAGGCATGCGCTGGCAGCCTTTCAGAACCAGTTTATTTTCCCCAGAACCATGGAGGCTTGGTTCCCCACCTCCCCTCAGACATGGACGGTTTCTGCCCTGGGCCTTCCCATTTGTGATGTGCATGAGATGAGAAGGTCCGGGTGTGAGATGCGCCTCGCCCAGATGTTTTCAGACAGGGCAAAGCGCCAGCGCGGACATCCACACAGTCTGCACCCTGCTCATTCCCTGCGAAGCTGAGCACTTAGTCCTGATTTTCTGTGACTTGTGTCATCGAAAGCTGTGTTCCCTTCAGCTTGTTTGGCTGTCATGTCACAATAGCTCATCCAACACAGACTCCATGAGAAAGCCTACTCCAGCAAGCTGCTCCTGGTAAGGTGAGGATAGCACACGCTTTCCAGGGCCACTGACTGACACTGTCAAAGTCCAGCATCCTGGAAAACCCCTCCGTCCTGGGCAAAGGACAGTGGTTTGCCACCCTCAGGTCTGGGGATGGAGTGGGGATACATTTCTCCTTGTCCCATCCCCTTCCTCTGCCTGGCCCCTCCTATCAGCTCTCCAAGGAGGAGGGGCTATTCATTTGATTGGCCTGAGCTTGAGTCATTGATAAGTAAGTGCTGTTTAACAGGCACACAGTAGGGTCTCTAAAACTTTCTGAGTTAATGTGGTCAGTAAACATAACCAAGGTAAAGCTGGCCCTTTGTGGCCAGGCTCAGTGACAAACACCTGTAACCCCAGGGGGTCAGGAGGCTGAGGCAGGAGGATCGTGAGTTCAAAACCAGCTGCAGTCACTTGGCAAGGCCCTGAACAACTAAGTGAGACCCAGTCTAAAAACAAAATTAAAAGGGTTGGGGATGTGGCTCAGTGGTTAAGTGTCCTTGGGGTCAATCACCTGTATCTCACACACATACACACACACACACACACACACACACACACGCACACAAGCTTGCCCTTGGGGATCAGCCCAGTCAGCCCTGGATTGCCAACAGAAAGAGGTGGAGGACACAGAAGAAGGACCTAGGTGAGATATTAGTGAAACCATTGCTGCACTATTTAATTTTTTCGGCTGGAATTTTAGGTAGTAGTTAAATACACCTTCACAAGCGTTGTTTAAAGATCATGCTTGGAAGATGTAGGGGCTGCTTCTCATCTCCCTCACAACCTTATGACCATGAGTTAGACTTATGGAGAAGCCACTCTGTGCCAAGGACTCTGGGGAGTGGAGGCAACACCAAGAGAGGTTCTAGTCTCGAGGCTTGATGGCCCAGAAGGGAAAGCGGAGGAGAAGGACCACCTGCATCAGAAGCTCCGAGCCTGAGAGCTGCAGGCACACAGAGGTAAGAGCGGAGGTTGACAATGGGCTGTGCATCAGACAGCCCAGGCAGGTCTAGAAACAGCCCCCCGAAGCCAGGGTGAAGCTGCGAACGGACTGGAAGGCGAAGCCCTTTCTCCAAAGACTCATGCTGCTTCTTGTAAGTGTCCTACCTGTCATGCATGTGCAATGTGCTTGCAGTGAACATCACACCTGAGATGGTGGGAGAGGAACGGAGCACTGCCTTTGAAATGCCTCCCCAGGTCCTGGGGCACGGGCTGCATGGCTGCCTGGCAGAGGCAGGCTTCCTAGGAATGGGCACCTGGCAAATTTTGCAAGATGCTAAATGTTTCCAAAACCAAATAGCTATCAATATGGATATTTTCCCCAAACACATTGCTAGACAGACTGCAAACTTGGTGTCAGCAAAACCAACTCTGGAGTGGAAAATAAATGCGTTTGAAATGTAACAACTCGTATTGCTGTAACATTTGTAATCATGTGAATGGCAGTGCTAATGATGCCGTGAAGACTCGGAACCAAGGGGTTTTCAAGGTTTATTAATTCAGCTAGTTGGACTCCCTTCTCCCATGTATCTTAGCTCACCTATTCCCTTATTAACCTCCCATAATGCAGAAGTGATGCCTTTTATCACAGCCCATTTCACCAGCCGCACTATACTTAATTTTCCATCATTAGGTTTAATGAAAACCCAATTTCACAATTCACTTCTCTCAGGAACCTACAAGTAATGCTACGTTTTTATCAGGCCCAATTAAAAAACGTTATGATGTTCCTATTCGAGAGGGAGCCTTAAAACTAATGTGTGATTCTGCCACTAATTCAACAAGGGCGTTGGAATTCACAAGCTGCTCATAAAATGTAACTCAAACCAGCTGGCCCAGGGAGAGGACATTTTTCATTTTTTCTCCTCACCAGACCCTTCACTTTCATGCTTCTCGTTTATGGGTCTTGCCTATTTATTTATCACATAATAATATTTTGGATTTCTTTTGCACTTTTTATATAGCTATTGCCTAAACCTGTGAAATCCTCTGTAGTAACTTCTCACTGCCTGCGAAAAGACTGTGGGGTGGGCGGAGGGATTCTGGTGACATGAATGAGATTTGGGGTCACTACTCTCTGTCTCATTTCTTTTTTTCTCAGCTAGCTCCTCTTTCTTCTTCCTTAGAGCCTTGGCTTTGATGCTCTCTCTTCTCCTCTCTCTCCCTCTCTCTTGTTATCCCCTGCTACCAGCCACAGAGATCTCCCTCTTCTTCCAGCCACCTATTTCCAATCATTTGCTAGGAACCGATGCTCCAACTGGTTAACAAATATTTACTGAATACCTGTGTTGTGCAAAGCAGCGTGTTAGATAATGCTGCCGTACAGGACGGGGAAGGCACGTGTGTTGCAGGAGAGATAAGCAAGCCTCAGCTCTTGAAGGTGGAGAGGAGAGATAAGTCATGCATAAACAAGGAGGACAATGGCAGAGAGGGACAGGCACGGAGGCTGACGGGCTGCAGCGTTAGGCACCGTGGAAACTACTCATAGTCTACCTCTGTGCCTCCGGCCATCACTGTGCGTAGCCTGTGTCAGGATGGTCTGATAGAACTTTCTATGACAATGAAAAGATTCTGCACCTGTGCCCTGCAGCATGGCAGCCACTAACTCTATGTGGCTTTTGAGCATTTGAAGTGTGGCTACCATGACAGAAGAATTGAATTTTCCATTTTGTTTGATTTTAATTAATTTCAATTGAAATAGCCACATGTGGCTTGTGGCAACTGTCTACAGAAAGAGACAGAGGCTGAGACAGAGCTCTGGAGTCACACAATGGGACAAAGTGGTGAGAGCAGCATGGCCCGTGGAAAGCGCACAGGCCATGTATGTAAGTTAAAATGTGCTTGTGGTGACATTAAGTAAGGCTAAAAATGAGCATGTGAACCCTTTTTATCTAACCTAAAATCTCCAAAATAATACTTCAACATATAATCAGTGTAAAATTATTAATGCTGTAGTTTACATTCTTTATTCATGCAAAGGCTTTGAAATTCAATGTGTATTTTAAACACATAGAGTATTCCCATTCAGACTAGCCTGATCCCCAGGGCTCAGCGGACTTGGGTGACGAATGGCCGCCATGCTGGACAATGTAGGTGCACACAGACTTGGAGTTGCAAAGAGAGCTAATTTAGGGCTCGAGTGAACTGTAGATGAAAAGATGCTGATCTGGGGAAAGACACTCTAGCTCCGCCCTTCCAATAGCACTTTACAGCGACAAAGTGTCCTGTATTTGCACTGTTCAATAGGAGCTAAATGTGACGGAGGAAATACATGTTTACTTTAATTTCAATTACGTGTACATAGCCATAGGTAAACAATGGCTATTGCATTCATCACTGCAGATCTAAGACATCAGACCTCCTAATACGTTCTCTCAATCAGCTTCCCGTCTTTTTAACTTTTGCCTTGTTATGAATGATAGTGGAACGCAGAGTTGTGAGTGTGATGTGCAAGCTTTGTTTTGGTGCACACCAGAACGTTTACATAACTGTTTAAGAAACGAACTATCCATGTCCCACGAGGGGAGCACATGTGGCACCTTAAGAAATGCTGAAAGTCTGGGTTCCAGGATCAGAGAGAATGGGTTTGGATAATGAATCAACCCTTATGGTTCTGTGACCTTGCCCAAGTGACGTTTTTTGCTGAGCCTCAGTTTGTTCATTTATAGTATAGGAAAAAGAAGCGTTGGAGATTCAGAGACAGGGCAAGGTAGGTGCTCAGAACAAGGACAGGTGTCTGGTAAGCAGTGAGAAAACATTCGCTTTTTCAGGATGTGGCACAGGATGACCTATGACACCTGTGAGAGTTCACAAACGGAAAAGGGCACCTAGGGAGTTGTTGGGGCTTCTGAGGTGATTTAAATATGGTTTGAGTATGTCCCCCAAAGGTTCCTGTGTTGGATGCTTGGTCTCAGGTGGCCATGCAAGTGGTGGCACCTTAAAGAAGTGGGGTCTAGCAGAATATGATGAGGTCATTGGAGGCACTGGCCATGGCAGGGGTTAATGTACTTCTGAGAGAGCAAGATCAACCTGTCCTCTTTCTCTGGCTTCATGTTGTACCATGTGATCTCTCCCTCTCACCTGCCATGATGTAACACGGGCAAGTTGTTCCTCAGAGGATGAACAGTCCTTATCTTGGACTTCCAGTCTCCAAAACTGTGAGATGAATAAACCTCTTTTCTTTATAAAATACCCAGTCTCAGTTATTTTGTTACATCAGTAGAAAACAGACTAAAATAGCTTCTCTCTTCTTGTCTTCTCTCCACCTTCTTCCGAAGCCATCTGTTTCACTGCAATCCCAGGGCTCTTACCATGATTTAGATCCTCATAAAAGGTCCACTCCATCAGTTTCCTAATGACTCTTTTTGCTTTCACAGTTTTCTTTACATAGTTTCTAATCAAGTCATTTTTCTTAACAAAAGTTTTAACAGAGTGAAGATAAAATTTCTTAAGTAGCCAACCAAATTTCTGTTGTCTTTGATACCAATATCAATTTCTTCTTTCATCTATCACAATTTCCCTCAAACCTATGTGCCCTTTAGGGAAGGAAAGGGGGAGTGCATAGCAAATGAGACTGCTTATAAGGAGGGGAGAGCTTGAGAGCAGAGGAGGTTGGAACTGAGGAGGAGGCTGGGTCGCCTGTCTAGCATGGGGATGTCATCAGAATAAGCACTGCTAGAGCTGTAGCAATAGCAGGCATTAGAGTCTAAGCACAGACACTGAAGGCAAAACTTGGATTCAAATAGGAGCCTCACACCTTCCTAGCTCTGGGTCCTCAAGTAAGTTATTAGATCTTCACTTTTAGTTGATGATGGTGACAATCACAATTGTGAGCATCATCATTTTATCAATATCAATATCATCTGAGAAAGGTGTTGCAAAGCCTAAGTGGAATTCCAAGGGAAGAAGTCTCCAGGTGGCATCTGGCTGCCAGTCTATGCCTCATTTCCTACCAAACACCACAACCTCAAGATTACGAACTCAGAACTGAAGTCTCTGTCTGTCAACCAACCTAGTGCCAGAATTTGGGAGGAATATCTGTTAATTATAGCAGTATCACACTTAACATGTGCATGAAGATAAAGACTTAATTTTGTCAAAATTTCTTAAAAACCTCTGAAATTTTATAAAATAATCTTTCAAAGGACTAAGAAGGCATTTCCCCCACCAGAGTTGGATGTGATCACACATTCTTTGGTGAAACAGAAGATGAAGCAGTTGGCTTATGTTTGGGAGTCTTGTGGTAAGAAAAATCTGTCCTGTGTTTCTGAACTCTAGACTTACATTAGGATAGGTACAGGGGATCTGTGACCTCCCAGGCACAGTGGAGTCATATCCTTTGTCTCTTATGCCCTCAGTTGTTGGGATCCCCCAACATGAGGCCCAGCTGGCTTGTAAAAGAATTAGTGGTAAACAACTTTGAGAGGCCCAGCTGGCTTGTAATTAGCAAATTGCCTGACTGCATGACTAAGCTACTTGGCCATTCATTTGTTACAATTGGATAAATGTGTTTGCACTTTACCCCTATTGGCTGTTGTAATGGATAAACAGAGTAGTGACTAGTCAGGTAGAGCAAGCAGCCCTGTCCTGAAGGAAGAAAGCAGAGAACCAGAGAAGAAGGCAGCCAGGAGGAAAGCAGAGAAGCATGGAACCGGAGAGATCAGCAGCGGTAGAAGATGCAGGTCCCGCGCCCCCTCGTTCGGCTCCCCGACCCTTCCTGACTAGGCCCCTCAGGGAACAGCCCAGGTCCGGTGGTTCGCCTGCTCCCCGCTCTGGAACGCTGCGGGGAGCGACACTCAGTCTTGCTCTCACTCAATGTAATGGCACAAAGAAACACCTTCTCCCTCTTTCTTGTATTTCACCAAATGCACAGGATTGAACTTGCAAAAGAAGTTGTAAATAGAATACCACCCACCATGCATGGTTTAATGGACATTGTACAATTGGCAATCAATGCCGATAGACTTTGTTGCTTGAGGTAAGGAAAACTCATTGCCCTAAGGACAGTAAAGAAATGCTTCACCTTTGACCACTGCCTTCCCTGGGCTCAGAGAATCAGAGAACTAGCAACCAGATTGCAGGGTTAGGACATCTCTAAGAGTGTCATCTCCTCAATCTCCTTCATTGAGGTATGGACAGGGTGTGGATGAAAGAAGTCATCATTGCGGCTGAGCTGCAGATTCAGTGTTGGAGAGTTGTGAAGGGCATGGGCATGAGGAAATGAGTTCTGGATTCATTTAGTCTTTTCTATAAAGAAATCAGTCCTCTGTGTGGGGAAAAGATGCATTGCATCTCCTACAGCACTCACACCAGATGGAGCGTGTCACACACTCTGCCTAGGGACAAGGGGCTGTAAGCAACCATTACTCCTCCTGCTGAAGCCACAGAAAAGAATCCCAGCAACAACCAATGGTCAGAGAGGGTAACAGTGAGAATTCACCTGCTCTGGTTACTGGCAAACTCCAGGCCTGGAGAAATTTCTCTTACTTTAACATTACATAAATAGAAATAAGACGAAAAGGGGAATTAGGGGGGGCAATCCACCATGTTAGCAGTAAGGAAAATAACTTTAAATTATGAAAAAATTATAACATTCAGAAAACAATAGAGTTGGGTGCTATGGTGCATACTTGTAATCCTAGTGACTCTGGAGACTGAGTCAGGAGGATCACAAGTTTGAGGCCAGCCTCAGCAACTTAGTGATAGACCCTGTCTCAAAATAAAACATAAAAGCAGCTGGGGATGTATCTTACTGGTAGAGCACCTCTATATTCAATCTCTAGTACTATAATAAATAATAATAATAAAAACAAAAACAACAACAACAATAACAATAGAGACCTCAAATGATTTTGGGTGCCTACATCTTCCTGATATGATGCAGGGGAAGATGACCTATTCCTGGACTCAAGAGCAAACTCCAGTTCTGTTTTGACAATTAAGGTGATTCCATCTGCGAGCAAGGGCAAATGGATTTAATGAAATGGGAGGGAGATTCTCTTACAGAGCTTCTCATCTCTAAGAAGGATAATCTGCTGGTTCCTCCTGGATATTAACATGTCTGGGTATGATGCCTGGTACTGCTGAAGCACCTTGTACTCCTCAGAGTAGCCAGGATAGAGGTGACATCATCATGAGACAGCAAGGTGGGGAGCTTGAAAGAATTTGGGTCTTGAAAGAACCTTCTGGAACCTGTTCTAACACCTGATTTGCTGTTCTGGAAGATAATGCATTAACTTATCATTAAAACCAATTGGATTTAGGTGTTTCTGTTAGGAGAATTATTAATCTACTCAACAGAAAGTAGAAATGCATTTTATTTTATTTGTAAAGAGAAAGAGAAGGAGAAAGTGAATGAGAACAAAGAGAGAATCAATTTTACTTTTACTCTTTTTTTTTAAAATCTTGGTTTTGTTTCGCCGACACTTATTTATGTATGTGGTGCTGAGGTTTGAACCCAGGTCCTTGCACATGCCAGACAAGCACTCCAACTGCTGAGCACTGCTACAGCCCAACAAATGTGTTTTAGCAAGAAATTGATTTTAGAAAACAAAATTCAAGAAAACATGGAGGGAACAAAGGAAGCAAAAGATTAAATAATAAGGTAGCAGATTCAGTTTTTTTTGGTAAATGAATCAAGTTAAGAAGTGGTTAATATCATTAAATCATAAAGAAGAATGAACTCCTGTCATACTCAGTAAAATAGATGGACCTAGAGGACATTATGGTAACTGAAACAAGCCAGACACAGAGACAAGGACCTCATCTTCCCTCATATGTGGAAGCTGAAAAAACGTCAACCTGAATGTAGACTACTGATTACTAGAGGGTGGGAAGGGTGGGAATGGCTGCTGGATAAAGATAGGTTGGATTTGATCAGTATGTGTGGTACCCACGTGTTCAAATATCACTCTGAGCCCCATTAATATGTACAATCAGTACATGTGGACAAAAATAAAATAATCCTAAACGTTCACTGGATGATCCAAGGAAAGACTGTAAGGAAACCAAAATTCAGCAGCAGAATTAAAACAGATGTTGGAATCTATGAGAATAAGCAACAGGCAAAACCTTTCAGAGAATTAATTAGAGAAACTTGCAGAGGCCAAGGCAAGAGGAAGAGAACAAAGACATGGGCATCTCTTCTGCACCCATCAGCTGCTCTGTGTAATCATGTGTGGAGTAAACAGGAAGACATTTCCAGAGCAAAGAAAACAGACCTGTAAGTGACAGATAATTGGTGTTGCTAACGAAGAGAAGAGAACGGAAAGGATAATAAAGGATACAAGGCAAAAACAGCTCATTGGCAAGATAACACCTAAATCTTCAAATGTGGAGCTCTCCCCATGCAACTGAAAAATGAACCCATATCCTGATCCAATCGTTTTCACAATATTTATATTGTTGATGTGCAAAATACTTGGATGGACATCTAAGCTGGAAAAGTGGCTATCTCCAAATAAAAGAAACAATACCAGCCATATTTTCTCTGGCCAAATTTCAAGTCAGAAAGCAATGGGACGAAAGAGTTAGAATCAGCGCATTATAGTGACGTGGCTTCCTCAATGTTCATAGCAGCTCAATTTACTATAGCTAGACTATGGAACCAACCCAGATGCCCCTCACTAAACAAGTGGATACAAAAACTTTTGTACATATATACAATGGAATACTACTTGGCCATTAGAGAGGACGATATTATGGCTTTTGATATCAAATGGATGGAGATGGAAAGAATTATGCTTAGTGAAGTATCCCAATCTCAGAGACTCAAGGGCCAAATGGTTTCTCTCATCTGTGGAAGCTAGAATACATGGGGAAGCAGTAGGGTAGACGGCTAACCTAACAATACTTCAAATTGAATGACTCTCAGAGTAATGGGGGATGGCTCCCTAGGATACTTGGAGGCGTAGGGAGGGGGATGGGGGGAGGGGAGGGTGTATGAAGAACTCATAGGAGACTGGAGAGTGGGAATATGGGGGAACCATCTCAGAAGCAGATGTCATTCCTCCACGAGATACCCATTTAACGCATGAGTTCTTCTGGGGGAACCTGCAACAGGTGAAACCCAAGGTGGTCATCCATGTTTTGGCATTACCCCTGGATAACAAAATATATATATGTTGATTACTGTTGATTTGATAATGTTTCCCCCTCAATTATATCTCTATATACTTCTAATAAAAAACAAAATAAAATAAAAAAAGAAAGCAATGGGATGAAATTTTTGAAGGGAAAACGGTGCGAGCCACAAATTATACGCTGAGATAGGTCATGTGTCATTTGTGAGGCTATGGACAGACATTTTCTGATGCACTAAGATTCAGAATCTATGATTCCTTTCCAGAGGGTCAAGGTAGGTAAGCAAATCATTCCAAGCTGTAATTCCGGAAGAAAAATAAAAGCAAGCAAACAAACAACCTCCCTCCCAAAAATCTCCAAAAACCAAAAAGAAAAACAAATCCACAGAGTGAAGGAAGTCATGTTATAAAAGAAATGAAGAAGTCATTTGATGAAGAACAAGGTCAGTTAAATACAGATACAAGTATAAACATCACAATAAATAAGAATTGAAACATAATAAACTATTTAAAAAGAATTCCTAACGAGAAGTTAAGGAAAACATTTAGCATGAAAATTCTCAGCAAGCGTTCAAGTTTTATGATCAGGAACCCAGAAGTGGGTGATTTAATGTATCTCTAGACATAAAAGTATGTCAACTTCTGCACCTTTCAAAATGGACCATCCATGTGTTTTAATAATCGACACTTTTTCTCATTCCTTTTTTTTATTAAGAGTTGAATAATTTTGCAATCGTAAATGCGTACAAAGTAAGATATGCATTTGATCATAAACCATGGTTACCCCCACATGGCCCAACACTTTTAAGTAAAAGATCTAATTTCCAGTGATTCTATGCATATTGTGTGTGTGTGTATGTGTGTATGTGTGTGTGTGTGTGTGTGTGTGTGTAAGTTGACAGTTTCAATTAGTAGAATAAAAGAAGGGTGTGTAGCTTTCATATGGTTTCAGACAAAAAATTAAAAAATAGAACAACAACAACAATAAAAATCCCTAGGCTTACACTGCATGTGGGTCTGAGGTCCGAATTTATGCAATCTCTGTGTTAAGGTACTGTGAACCTAGAAATCAATATGAAAAACCTAATGTCACCAGAAATCTTGCTGTTCTGACAAGCAAGTGAGAAAACACCCTACAGAGGTATTTTCATAATCCAAGACACATTAGTTCCCACAGAACAAAACCGCCTCCGCTAAAGAAGAACTCTGAGAAGAAAAATAAAATATAGGGGATGAAGCTTATCCCCGTGAGGACGAGGCAGCAGACATGATATGCGGAGAAACACGCCTCTCCAGAATTGAGACTAATAAAACAATTGGCGAGACTATCAAGTAAATACATTTAGATAGATTAGAGAGGGGAAAATAACAGAAATAGGAACCACAGCAATAATGCAAATACATTGTGGAGGAAAGAGAAGTGGGTTTGAAAAACACAAGTTCAACTTCTAGAGATGAAAAACAGTCATTGAAAGGAGAACAAAAGTCAATACATATGTAAGAACAGAAGTTAATGGGACATATAGACATTAAAGAGACAACAGAGAAGCGGAAGGAAAAGAAAAGATGGCTCTTGCAGCTGAAAATATCAACAAACCAGACAAACCTCTCCCCCCAAAAAAAAATGATTGTGGAAAAAGATAAAAATAAAGCATTTCACTACTACTGCTAGAGACTTGTAAAGCACTGTTATGGTCTAGACTGGGGTGCTCCCCCAGACCTCCTGTGTTAGCGCACGAGTCGTCAGAGGGAAGTGATTGGCTCACTGCAACCTGATGGTCCATCCCCATACGAATGGGCTGACTGGGTGGCAATGGTAGGCAGTGGGGGTGCCTGCAGGAGGTCACTGGGGAGTGATCTTTCCTCTGCTCAGCCCTTCCCCCATGATGTCCTGCCTCACCTTGGGCCTAGAGCAATGGAGTTGGCCATGTATGGACTGAGGCCTCTGAAACCATGAGTCCCAAATAAACTTTTCCCTCTCTTAAGTTATTCTTGCCCTGTATTTTGGTCATAATGATGATAAAGCTAACTTAAAAAAGCACTTTTAGTGCATGCTTTGGCTGGGGCATGATCAGGACTGCGGAGGCCATGAGATACAAGTAGATTTTCCGGTCAGTGTGGACAGGGTCCAGTGGCACAGGTCAACCCTTCACCAGGCTCCAGCTTGTTTAACAAGTCTAGTTTTGAGATAGTTATAGATTCACATGCAGTTATAAGACATAACAGAGGGTTCCCATATCCTTCATCACATTTCCCCAGTGTTAATACCTGAATAACCATAGTAAAACATATAATCAGAAAACATTGATATATTCTACTGACCTTATTTAGATTTCATTAGTTTTACATGCCCTTGTGTGTGTGTGTGTGTGTGTGTGTGTGTGTGTAATTTACATAGTTTTATCACATGCGTAGATCCTATGGCCACTACATTCAAGATGTAGGGATAGGTCCATCCCATGGGTCTCTCATACAACAGAACACTGGCTTTGAAGTTCCTTTTTTGTCTCTATGCTGAGGCCTGGCTTTTGGACCTTGGGTAATTGTAATAATAATGAAAAGAAGTAACACTCAGTGATTTGACAAACTCTTCCAAGAACCCACAAATGGGGCCCCATTCTTTTCTGATACCTCTCTAATCCAGACTTCCATTGAACCACTGTAGCGGGCTGGCTGTATAAGCTGTGCACTGGCTCAATTATAGACGGTACTATTAATGGATAGCTCTGTCCTGGGACCCACATGCTTCTAATTAAATACCACTAGTCTTGACTTGTTCCAGTGACTAGTAGGTGGGGTGTGTATTTCAAGAAAGAAGTTTCACTCATCTGATCTATAAGGGAAGGAAAAATCAAATTATTAGTCTTTGGACTTAGTGTTCGAAGAGCTGAGGAAGAGTTAGGGACATCTTCTTAGAGTCTTCTGTGGATCAGGAGTGAATCAGGCCATCATGAAGGCTTTTGCATATATATGTGTGTGAGGTATATATGTGTATGTGTTCTGGCAAGCAGTTATATTTTTCAACACTTCTACTACAACCAGAGCTAAATAGCATTGAGCCAGTGTCTCTGTTTTAAAAACTGTCTTCTTGGTTTGATTTGGTTTGATGAATGGGTTTCACTATTTTCAAAAAACTTTGGATCCTCCCTTCATTTTGTTACAGTTTCCCAAAAATCAGTGGGAATACAGGCATAAAAATGTGCTATACCAGTGTTCCACAGCATAGGTTTTATAAACTTAATGCAATTGAAACAAAAATGAATGGACGGGAGCTTGGAGACATTGTTGAACCACAAAAGAGAAGGGATAAAAATTGTGGGCTATAAAACTATTTGAGCTTGCTGGAAGCATGACCACTTTTTTTGTAATTTATCAGTCTGCTGTTTAATTCTTACATATTTACTATCCATTTGTACCTTCGGAGACATTTATATTTGAAAATAACGGACTTGGAAAATACTAAATGTTGACCCACAGAAAAATGTCCCCTAAATAGACAAGGAAACATGTTCCTAAAATTTTTATAAACTGAGCAAAATATGGTACAGCTGTTGGTACAGTAAGAAGAAAATGTGAAGGCATTTAATATGGGAGAGATTCATATTATTGTATTCATTTAATATTATCAGTAAGAAGTTCTGTATCTGATTGTGGACTGTTCATATAAATAGAATATGCAAAAATGTGCTTGGTTAGAAAGTGAAAGAAGAAATAATAAAGAAATTAAATAGCACAGTTTTGATATTTTTGCAAGCCTGAAAGTGATTTTGGGGGTGGCATTTGAGAGGAGTTTGTGTCAAAAGACTGAGATTACAGGAGAAAAGGTCTGAATTAAAGACAAAAGAGGTGATGGAGGATGCAAACACAAGACGCGTCTGCCAAGTCCCCATGTCATTTCTGAGCTGACAGCCACAACCAGCATAAATAAAGCCAGGTATTGGAAGATCCCTGCTGACTCGCCTGCCCTAGTCCCAAACCATCACTTAAAGAAAACTCAAACTTCAGATGAGAAACTTTTCCATGAAGTGCAAATCTGAGCTAGCTGGGACTGTTAGTTGGGCCATCTACCTTGAAAATACCAGAGTGTGTGAAGAATCTGATATAATGAGGAAAGCAGTGATTCCACTTAAAAAGACTGAGGCACTCACAGAATACTCTTGGAAGACAGGGAAGGGGTCAGACAAGGATAGACTTTGGCCCCAAATAGACCAGAGTGGGAACCTTCACAATACCACTTTCACTGTGGGTCTTTGGGCATCTTACTTAACCTCTCTTAAACAGTTTTTGCAGAGGCTTTATGACTGGTATCCCTGAAAATAGAAGATAGAAAGGAAAAATCAAACACTGTGGCATAATTGTCAGAAGCTCAATACATCAGAAATTATCAAAGGGGGGGATCCCTTCTCTCCATAGCTGGGATCCTGAAATCTGCTGCTCTCCTCTTTCCTCATGATGGATGGAACAGCACCGCTACTGCTCCTGGGATCCCCTCATGTTCTGTTCTCCACAATGAGGCATGAGCACATCTTAGAAGCCCAAAGCTGAGCATGTCACCTCTCAACGTAAACCACTACAGGCTAACTGGTACCTTTCCGCCACATTCTTGACTTCCAATAGTTAATAGGTTTCCAGGCTACAGTTAGTCTGGTCTCTCCTTGCCTCGTCTGTATCTCTGTTTTTGCTCACTAGCCTTCAGCCACATCCTCCTTATGATCAAATTCTTGCCCACCTGAGATCTGTATGTAATGTGCTGTTCTCCTGGAATGTTTAACTAACTTTCTCAGGGCCAAGTGCACTCATCCTTCAAGCCTCAGTCTGAAAGGAGTTTCTTCTTCTAGAGGAGTATGATGATCTAAGGTGGAGGAAACATGAGATGTGTGGTTGTCCAAGAGCAGCAAAGGGCAAGGGATTGAGTGGGAGGGGCCCCAGAGTCTTCCTAGTGAGTGTGCATGTTACCAGAGAGCTAGGTGGCACACGCACATTCAGACGCCACACTCATGCAATGGAAGTGTTGGGCTTCACGAATGGTACACAGTGTTCAGTGCTGGAGGGAGAGGGACGTGTATTCGTGTCTGAAAATTTTTGGACATGCATTAAAACATCAAGATAGATTAAGGGATGGATAGATGGGAAGACAGGTGCCAAAATAAGTAGAGTATAATGCTAATGGTAGAATCTAAACGGTGAGTATCTACTCAAAATCTTCTAATTTTTCTTAAAAAAGACTTCAAGGAAGACATCTCTGTCTGCCTCCACCCCAGCTGAGATTTCCATTTTATATCCTAACAGCATCACGTTCACACGCTGCAATAGATCTTCCTGAGCATAAGTCATCTGCATGAACAATGAACAGTGAGATAATTTAATAACTGCAACCTTTACTAGATTCTAAGCTCTGCGAAGGGAGGCACCCTTTCTCTGTGGTTTAGCACTGTATCTCCAGGATTTCAAAGTCTCATTTGTTTGGTGGGTCTTCCTCCACATGGCTGATAAACACAAACACAGCCAGGACTTGCCTGGTCTCCAGGTCCATCTCTCATATTTTCTAATTCCTATGGGAAGAGCACCATGATTCTACTTCCTGTCGCTGTTCTGTTACCATGGTGAGTGTGGGGAGATTGACAGTCACAAGCACTTCCTCCCCAGATGGGCGTCTGATGGTTTTCATTACACTGGATCCAATGTGCATCTTTCGGAGCAAAAGTTGTCAGCTTCAGCGCAACTCCAGCTTGGACTGGTCATGATTTGGAATTTCTCTTTGGCTCCAGGGTTGTGAAAACACTAAAAACAATCAACTCAGTGTTTTGTGTCCTAGGTATAACCAACCTTCAGGACCCACACACTCACAGGAAGTTGTGATAAGGAAGGGAAAAAACTTTAAATAATGCCTCATACTGAAAACATGGGCTTGTCTTATTTTCTCTCTCTTATTCAACAAAATTGTAATAAGACAAAGGTATGTAAAATAGCTGCAGAGCAATACCTAGCTCAACTAGAAAAACTCAATTTTCACAGGCTTTACAATACCCAGCCGGGCAGGTAACTTTGTCTTTCATTGATGGGTAAGAAAGAGAAAATGAAATGACTAACCTTGTCTGGGAGAGGATATTTAAATGTGCAACAGCTGTTTAAAATGAGCTTGCCATTGTACAAGGTAAATGTTGAAGTCTCCTTTCTCCATTTCAAACCGTGCCCTGGATACTTAGGCTGAATTTCTGGTTACAATAAGCCACACAGACAACAGAACATTAAAAGAGTGGGAAGAACACATAGTTAGGGTGTTTCATCTTGGTTTTACCGCTGAATTATCTTCTACAATTTCTTTGCCTCTGTGGATCTTAACTTTAATTAAGGAACTGAATTAGACCACTGCTTCTCAAATGTTGATTTATATATCTAAGATATTCAGAAATGAAGATTCTGGTTTGGTGGATCTGGAGTGTGGCCTGAGAGTCTGCATTTGTGGCCAACCCTTAGGTGAGACCCATGATGCTGGTCCGTGGACCACACTTTGAGTAGCAAGGCTTTAGATGGTCCTGAAGGGAACTTCCAGGTAATAAATGGAATTCCTTTACTTGAAAGGTCCTAGAGCAACTCATAGAATAGAAAACATTTTTCTTTTTGTTTTTAGTGAAAAAATGAGGTAGTTCAGCTTGGAATCATTCAAAGCCAACCAAATAAAAAATGCAAGCAACCGAAGATGATGGTTTTTACTTTGGAAAGAATGGACACCTAACATTCTCATAAGAACTAATAAAATAGTGGATTCCACATCAAGGTTCCATCTTGCCAGATTCTCAGTTGCTGAATTGTCAAGGCTGATCACTGAACTGTCAATCTATTTGTTTCTTAGAGTGGATTCCAAATCCTAGTGTTGAATAAGAGTCATTTGGGAGCATATTAAAAGCAGACTACTTGATTCCATATCCTGGACATAAGGACTTAGTGGGTTTAGATCAGGGCCTGTTGTATTTTGGAACAGCTGGTATGATCATTTTTTGGTGGGGAGAAAGTGATTAGGGGCCAGAAAGGGGAAGTTTGACTCAATTCCTGATTGAAAACATGGCAAAGAAGATTTATTATTAAAACCTGCTTACCTGTCTCTCCAAAATCCCAGAGGCTTCTTCCCATGAATGAAGGTGTGCAAGTCACAAGGGAATCAGCCTCTAAATAACTGCCTTTGTGGAGGTATCAAACTGTGTGGATCCCTGATAGCTACAATAAGATGCCTGACCCACAGTTCATATTCTCCTTATCTACTGAGACATATCAGAATCAGGGTTAACTGTCAAGACTGGTATAGTCTTGAATATACCACTAAACAACCACAATGTTTTGGGAAATTATTAAAACATCTTACTTGTTAAGCAATGTATTAGTCATCTATTGCTTCATAACAAACCACAAATTTAGCAGCTTAAAATAACACACATATGTGATCTCACTGTTCCTGTGGGAACCGTGGGAAGTTTGAATGCTGCTTAGATGGTTATCTCTGCTTCAAAGTCTTTCCTGAAGTCATACCCAAGCTGTCAGATGTGACAATGGTCTCACTCCTGTGATGGTTAGGAGATTCATTTTCTCCTGGGATGTTGGAATATGAAAACTCAGTTACTTGTTGATGTTGTACTGGTCAGACAGCTCTCTAAATTCCTCACCAAATGGGTATCTTCATAGCCAAATCACAGCATGGCACCTGGATTCCCATAGAGCAAGCGAGCGAGGGAGGTGAGGTAGAAACCACAGTCTTTTTATGACCTTCATTGTATTATATGCATCAGAATCCAGTTACTAGATCCAGCCTGTGCTTGCAAGAAGGAGATTATAAAAGGGTGTAGAATAGGGGGTGAAGATCATTAAAGGCCATCTAAGAGGCAGCCAATAAAAAAACCTAATATCATTCCATAATGATAACTCAAAGATATAATTCCAATGAAAGAAAACCTAAAGACTTTATAGAAATAAATATATATAAAAGTATACTAGGGGCTGGAGCAGTGGTTCAGTGGTTATAGCACTTGCCTGGCATGTGTGAGGACCCAGGTTCAATCCCCGGTACTCCATACACAATTTAGTGTCAGAAAAACAAAAACAGATGAAAAAATAAATAAAAATTGATTCTTTCTTTTAATTCCAAAGAGTGTAATCAAAACTCTCCTCTTACTTTGATTATCTTTGCCAAGTATTCTGAGCTATCCATTTAGTGAAAATTCTTTAATTCATGAAAGGTTCTAAACTACCCTCTCCACACTTTTCTGAAGACTTTTTCAGCATATATTTCAAGGGAAATAAACGGTTTAATTTTCCATATGACATGAATTGCCATTGACAGCAATCTTTAATCATTAAAGAGTTAACAATGCACTTTGAATTGCTTTACCCTGATAAAAAATTCATTCCTTAAGTAAATGAATTAACCACATAATTGACAGTCAATTCCAGTAATAAAACAGTAATTAAGTGATTCTGCTAAGTAAAAAGTGTAATGTGATGAATTTGCTAAACAATGGCCTAACAAATTTTCATGCTAAGTAAATGACTTGGAATAGTGACTAAGCTCACCATATCTAGGGTCAGTTGAAAAAGATGCTTTCATAAAATGATAACAGAAGTGACGGTGCCAACTAACATCTTTAACAATAGTACACTGGGCTTCTTGCCAAGCAGGAGCAAATGAGTGAGTCTGAATAGGATTAGATGTATAGATTGGGGGGGTCACCACATTTGGAGCATGGGTGACTAGCCTGCATGAGAATTTGCGATATGCCAGTATGGACAGGTGGGAGTAATAATAGAACCCCGTGATGAGGAAGTGAAGGCAGGATCACATATGTGATCTCACTGTTGCCTGGGCTAAGAAAGATTGGAGTCAGCACCAAGGAGAGCTCCTGAAACCATCGCAGCAGATTTTATCATGCACAAGGAAGTTGAAGACGAAAGTGTTTTATTTCTGCCCCAGAAGGCTTAAATGACAGTGGGTTTCAACTCTCATAGATGCCAGGTCTTTGTTGTCCTTTGGAAGCCTCTTGTATTCAACCCCTCCACAATGGTGCTTTCTGGGAGAATCTGGATTCATGGACCTCCAAGTTTTGTCCAATGAAGAATAGTGGGACTGGGCACAGTGGTGCACACCTGTAATTCCAATGGCTTGGGAGGCAGGAGGATCAAGAGATGGAATAAGGAGCAGCCTATATCCTGGGGTTCAACAATGATGCTGTTGACACAGGTTATTCCCTCGGTGGCCTCAAGAGTGTCTGCATGTTCCTTATTATTTAGGAGAGAATACATTATTGTAGTTGGGTTGTATGCACAAAAAACCAGGCTTAAATCCAGCTCTGCCACATAATAACCATGTGATATTGAGCAAGTTACTTAACCTCTTTGAACTCCTTTACTTGTGAAAGAAGTCTTGTGCCAATAATAATTATCACCTCACAGGTTATGAGGAATAAATTACATAGACACAGCTTCTAGCATAGCCATTGTCACATGGGGCTTAATGTTAGTTTCTTCTGCCTTTCATTAAACATAATAAGGCAAATTTCTTTTTTTTAAAGAGAGAATCAAGTTTATTTATTTTTTCATCTGGGTTTTGTTTCTCTGACACTTAGTTGTATATGTGGTGCTGGGGTTTAAATCCAGTTCCTCATGCATGCAGGGCAAGTGCTATATCTGCTGAGCTACTGCTGCAGCCCATGTTTCTTAATATGCAAGGGTAAGACCTTTTAGATTATACCATACATTGAAAATACCCACAGGGTTATAACATTGGCAGAGAAGCTGTGACTGGGGAAGGAGGAGACCACAAGGAGAGGGGAAGCAGGGCCACACCATGGATCAGAAGAGGGCTCTCTGTCTTCCAGTGCTGGGCTTAGTGGTAGAGTCTAAGGGAGCCAGCATTTGCCAGTATGTGCTCATGAGGCCTCTAGAACTAATGACTATGATAACAATACCAGGATTAGGAGTGTCAAAGAAATGAAGGTGGACAGTACCTCCTCTGCACATTTCCCTCCTCTACCGAGGACTTAAAAACCGAGAGCAACTTTGAGAATCTCTCTGTCTGCAGGCCCTTCCCTTTTTTCTCCAACAATGCATAAGAACAGTTGGTTGTATGCTGAATTGTTAAAAGCAAACAGTCATGATCCATCTTGACTGCTAAATTAACAAATGATTCATTTGACATATACAATAAAATAATCATCTATCCTATGCAAATCACCATCCTAGTCTCCAGGAATACAGAGGTGGCCAAGATAGGAGTGGTTCTGTGCACTGTGGATTCACAGTCTAGGAAAGGAAGAAGATATGAACCCTCCAAAACTGCTTAAATTAACAAACATTTGCATACATGACATTTCTGATATATGCTGAGGGATAAGAACTTAGTGTTATTAGAAAAAAATAAGTGACAATTGCTTAATTGAATGTTTAGGAAAGTCCTCAGAAGGTAACATTTAATCACAGATCAGAAGGATAAATGGAGGCTGAATAATAAAGATAGAGGGGAAGATTTTTTTGGAAAGAGAGAAGAGAATTATAGAAGCTAGGATGTTGGAAAGTGCTTAGAGTTTTCAAAGAATAGGAAAAAGTCAATATGACCGGACTGTATTGATCAGATTAGAGTGGCCAGAGATTAGACTAAATGTATAAACAGAAGTCAGATCATTCTGGGACTTTCTGTGCCATGAGATGCATTTTAACTTTATTCTGAGGGCAATGGGAACCACTGGTGAATTTCTGGTTGGGCAGTGGCATGGTGATATTTGCATTTTTTAATTGCAAAACTAGCTGGGCTAGTAGCTATTTTATAAGTGAAGCATAGCAATGACATTGAGTTTTTGGCAAACCACTGTTGATTGATCAATTTGAAAGAAGAGTGACAGGACAGATGAGAAAAGCCACAGAGAAAATGCTTAGGGGCCATTTGCAGGTGGACGTGTTTGATGGAGCCCAGCTGGCTGGAGACTCGGTGGATGACCACTTGGGTCTCCACTGCAGTAGAAAGAGAAGCGACTCCACTAGTTTGGAATGATTCTTGCTTTCTGAGCCTCTGTCACATCTGTAGATCAGAAGGAATTTCATCTAACTTAGATCAAAGACCCTAAAGATGAAAAGGGGTTTTCACCTTGAAAAACCGAACTGGCCCAGTGCGACATTAACTGAATAGACACTCATTTCAAAATAAAACATATCCAAATATTCCAGGAATCAAACCCTCAAAATATAGGCTGATCAAGAAAATATAGAGCAGGTTGGGAGATCTAATCAATAATCTGGACTTAAAGACTGATTTTAGGGTGAGATGCCACCAGTGCTCCATTTCAAGGAATTTCCACACCAACTAGGATGTAGTGACTGTACGTTCTATGAGCAGGTGTGTGTGTGTGTGTGTGTGTGTGTGTGTGTTTGTCTGTAAAAAATTTCCATATGCCCCAGTATTTTGTGCTAAATTACTTTCCTACTTTCCTAGAAACTTTTTATACCCAAAAGCACACCTTGCTTTGTCAGCATTCTCATCCACTCCAACACATTCACCTCCCTGTCACCAGGATGATCTTTTAAAATTGAAACCAATCTGTTGGACAAACTGGACAGCCATATGTAGACATCTGAAGCTGGATCCTTATCTTTTTTTGCCCTGAACAAAAATTAAATCAAAATGGATCAAAGACCTGGATATTAAGCCTACAACTTTAAACTTACTAGAAAAAGAAGTAGGATCAACACTACAGCATATAGGAGTCGGCAGCTACTTCCTTAGCAAAACTCCTATGGCTCATGCTGTAAAATCAAGAATAAATGAATGGGATGCAATTAAACTAAAAAGTTTCTGCACAGCT